>ML829482.1:0-12990 GCA_009831015.1 Picea engelmannii | reverse complement strand
GCCTGGTTTTCACTTGAAGTAAATGAAGGTAAGAAAGAGTGGTTGAAACCTCTCTTCATGCATTAAGTGCAAGATATGGAGAGCCTGGCCAGCGGTCTGCTCGAGAGGGTCCTGTGTACCATTTTTTCCAAAGAGGCCATGCCTAGTTTTCGATTAGCCAGAGGAGGTATGCACATGCTAACTTGGCTCTTAATGGCTCAGCTACTCCCCTTACAGGAGCCATGCGCAGTTAAGATGGCGTCTGACGAAGGATATCTGTCTGAATTCGGCTGAAAGGACACCAAGCCTTGGGTGACTAAGCACGCCGCTGTTAGGCGAATTTTCTGAGTATATAGACTCAGTCTTTGTATTTTGTAAGGTATCAATGGTAGAGCGAAGCTCCCGATTGTAATGTTTTAACAGGCACTCTAGTTCTCTAGTTATGCATCTGTATGTAATATTTCTCGTTTAATGAAAGACAGTTTCCTTATTCCATCTAGTTTTCATCTCATACTGAGAGAGTTCATGATTGACTGATTCACATGAATTATTGCAGTTGTGTTATGATAAAGGATTTATTGTGGCATTATTGTATTCTCTGGTTTTCTGCGTTTGAATGTAAGAAGATCTCACGTTTAAATGCATTCTCCTACAGTCTTCTAGAAACCTGATGTTGACATCGGACCTTTGCATCTCTCTGATACAAGTCTTCCCCCTACTCACCCTTAGTACAACTCACTGTCTGGAGTATATCTAAGACCTCACTTGCCCATGCATGTCTGGCTTAGTTTCGGAGTTGAAACAATATCGTCTGAGTTTACTTCCATTCGATCACCCCTTTTACACACAAATTGTGACATAAACTGATGGGCGTCGAGCTCTGCTCCTGCCACAATCCAGGAGTGACTTCTGATGCTAACACACCCATATTTGAGGATTTTACCCCTGAATGTGGCGGGTTTCACATGTCCATGTGGCAGCTCTGGATTGGCCTTAACAATGCATTCATGTTGGTTGGTTGACGTGACACCTAGTTGAATGTTTTGGTGTTTTGGAGCAGATTTGGACTGCCGATTGGGGGTGTGCTTATTTAAATCTAGATTATCCATCGGAGGAGCCTCTTCAGAGCGCTTGAGGCTTGGATATAAATGTGACTCTGAAGAGGGGACCCCGAAACTATATCTTGACCGATGATCTTGGCAGCGGGTGTGCGATAAGATCTGAGCCATCGGTCTTTCGGGGTTTGAAGAACTACCGATTCTGTGCACTTAGGACACAATATTGTGATAAGCCCCTGGGATATAGAATTAACACCTTTTGACTTCCGATAAGCACTCGAGAGATTTAAACTTGCCTATGACGCAAAAAGGCATGGATTTTCTTGCTGTTTCTTAATTCTGCCTTAGAAATTTTTTCCTTTGAGCTGCACAGAGGCTCCTAAAGCTCGACTTTCGACTGCTAACTTTCCCAATATCGACCTTGTAGCTTAAACCATCCTTCATTTACTAGCCAGAATAATAATGTTACTAACATTAGGCTCCAGTGGGGACATCATACCCCTGTGGTTTGTTGAGAACTATAGACCAAGTGCCTTCTTTTGTTTGGTTATCGAGTCTTCCCAAAAAGATACATCTTCTTGAGACCTGAAAACTGATCTGATATGTGACACAAAAATGCTCAACAACTTATAGCGTTACAAACCTACCTACTTGTTGAAGCAATGCATGGTGAATGAAGTGAAATTAAAAAAAACTCTGAAAACTGAAAGCAAATGCTTGGCTACAATCTTATCTATGTACATAACCCTCCTACTCTGACCAATCCAACAACTTTGATAAAGTGAAATTACATTTCTAGTGATACCAGGAAAGTTCCTCACTGCTAGGTTGAGCTCCATGTATGTGCTTTTGAAAAATTAGAATGAGCAAAAGGGGAAGTTGTAACATCATATGATTATGAAGTTCACACTTATAATCTAAAAATAATAACATGATATAACTCAAGTCATTTGAGACATGGGCTAGTGTATACTCCAAACAAAATGCCACTGGATCATGAAAAGTATGAGAAATAATAATGGGCTCGACAAGAATTGAGGTTCCCTCTATGTGGTTCATTTGACTAAACTTCTCTTGAAGAATTCTTCATATTTGCAAGTAGAGAGCAATATCTAAGTTGCTCTTTGTGATTCCATTGGTATAAAAAGCTTGCTTGATATGAAGAATTGAGGTTCCCTATAGAGCTTGCTTTCATTCGTTCTTGTAATTCAAACACCAACATATATTTGCAACTCATGATCATCTTCAAATGGAGAAATATCTCTTTGAATAGGGTATTGATATGTTTCTTTCAAGACATGAAGAAACATTGTATCCTCTAGTAGATTCTCTAAAGCTTCTGTGTAAATACCCTCCAGTGATACCTCTTCATTTGACTTTGTCATTCTATCTTATTCATTTTCATTGTTATAGTAAGATTCCCTTTCAAAATCTTCATCAAATTCATCATCTGTGATCTCCCCTTCCTCTTCATTATCACATGAAGAGTCTTCTATATCCTCTGAATCTGATTTAAAACTTTCATTGCAACAACTTCCCAGAGGAAGATCAATCAGATACCTACTTTTGTAATGAGAATGAAACATCATATGAAAATATTTTAGTGAAGCTATACAAGCAACAGGAAAGGATCTGTACCATTGATGAGCATCTCTTTCTAAAGAGAGCATGAACATTTTCATGAGTACATCTTCATGAAATATACTCAGCTGATGCATACAATAATGGAATTATGCTAAATGTTGAGCCAGACTATCATTATCAACTTCTTTGAATCTAGGAAGATAGTCTTCCCAAACTCTTATACCAGGCACAAGATTAGGAAATGCAGGTGTATTTGAAAAATCTAGTGGAGAAAACCTTGTAGCCACTATATCAACACTTGATCTTTCCATTAAAACACAGTGGAGTCTCTAGCATGATCAGAGTGGATGGGGGAGTAACAAGATTTTCAATAAAGGTCGAATGGAAGAGCGTACTTCTTGACATGATTCTAAAGAAGAATTCAAAAGTGATATCAAAGGTTCCAAGGGGGAATTTGAAGTAGAAAACTCATTTTCAGGAGTATCAATTAGATTATTTCAGAACTTCGATGAATAATAAAAGGAGGGATTTCTAGATAAGGGTTACCTGGATAAGAAGAGGTCTGATGCTCTCTGATATTCCTCTAGGTCACGATATTTTTTGGATATGAATATATCAGAACCTAATCAGGATCATGATGTATTCTAATATTTCTTCTAGCAGAGGCCAGGTTTTCCTTATGTGGAGTTTCCAAGTGAAATATTAACAACCACATGCCTGAGGCTTTTTCACCGTCAAGTCTTAGATCTTACAATGTCGTATCTCCAGGGAAGATTTCTTCAAATTACATACCCGAAAACAACACCATTTCAAATGTTATCTCTCAAGATGTTCCAGGATGTTAATGGAATGATGTTGAGGAAACCCAGGGGCCAAGACTCAGGATGAGTCTTAAGGCCATATCTGCAGAAGAATAATTATGTAGTTTTGGGAAGTTTTCCCCTCTCTCTGTTTTAAAACCAAGGACCTCAAAAAATGCTCAACTCAACTGAAAAATGCTCTCAACTATCAGATCCATTTGTCCATGAGTGTTTCAGACAATCAAGCTTAAAAGGGAGATGAAATGATGAATTAGAGGAAAGAAAAAAAAAATACACAACATTGCAAAGAATGAATCGTGTAGCCTAGGTGAAATGAATAATGTGTTGAGCAATGAAGAATTCAACAACTCCAACAAGTGTAAACATATCAATAACATATGATTCAAATAGTTAATATCTTCATACATTCAAATACATGGAGGTACCCTTTGCATATCATTCAAATGCACAAAGAAATGATAGGAAATGGTCATACATTCAGATGAAATCACTTCTATATCATAACTAGACATCACACAGTAACATTGAATGTGGTGAATAGCCTGTTGTCTGAGCTTTTATAAATCAGATTTGAGACAAGAGAAGCAAAAAAATGGGAGTAAATTATTTACAAGAACACAAATATTGTAAAGGAGAATCATAGACTGAAACTTAAACATAGGGGATGAATCTTTGATTGCCTGCTACATTTATCAACCGACTGTGCTCAAGGTTTCTCTGGTCAAACAAATATGGTTGCAAGAAAATCATAACTCCCCAAAGTGACGAAATTAAAAATGGGTTCCTTCATTACGTTTTATATTTCTCGCTCATTCCCTAAAACAACTTCTATCTTCTTGAATATTCCTATCGCTTCTTGATTCTTGAGCGATTTTCCTGCTGGGTGAAAATTATAAAAAATACTTTTACCTACTGGAATTATGATATGCTGAGATCATGGAGTAGCTTGAAATTTTTAGGCTAAGATATCGATCATGCTATGTCCTTGAGAATATCCTTGCAAGAATTTACTTTGCTGCAACAACTCGAAGTTAAAACTGCATAAGAGTGAAACTCAATAATCGTCGGATCTATCATTTGTAGGTGATTGAAACCATTGATCATAGTCATGCCAATCAATGCAATCAAGGATTACCAAGGCGCAAAACACAACAACCATTAGATCAACCTGCTCATGCCTGGACCGACAATCAAAATTGTACCCGTCGGAGCGATCGGGGTCTAAGATTCAACAGGACTCCGACAAGGAAAACTCCAAGACTTCATCTCGACTATTGATCGAGGTGCCAGAGATGGACTGAGTGTCATTGATTTTATCATGATCACGAGATAAAAATTGACTAAGGAAAGTATATTGTGTTGATTCCAGCCTGGACATGTGGCACTTTTTCGTTGGTCTACGTTGGTGCTGATATGGCTGACATGTGGGAAGCATGTCACCCTATTTTGATACATTTATCTATGTATTCAATGGGTTTCACATGTCCACGTGTAATTATTCTATTGAATCTGATAGTGCTTCGTTGGTGTGCTATCTTGACCCCCGACCGAGAGGCTTTAACACTCGAGAGAAAAACTGGGTCATTGATTAGCTCCTCTTGAAAACAGTCTCAAGCAGATCTAGACCATCCATCACATGAGCTTCTTCAGAGTGATACGGGTGTGGTTTCAAATGGGACCATGATGAGGGAGATACAAAATTATATCTCATCCATTGACCTGGAGCCCACATTGGGAGGTCTGAAGGAAAATCTCGACCATTGATCGGCTCAACTTGCAAGAGACCTGAGAGAAGATCTTGGTCATCCATTGGAGGTGCCCATTCAGAGTGATCAAGCTCTGACTTCCAACAAGACTTCAGTGAGGGGACTCCGAGTTCAAATCTCAGCTGTTGATCTAGAACTACAAAGGAAGACTCGACAACGTACAAGGGTCGTCGATTTGGATCAACTAAGAACCAAAAATCGAATAAGGCTTGAACTTTATCACATTGATGCCACGTTTTTCACGTGGCACCTTCCCACCGATCCATGTTGGCGCTGAGGTGGAAGACACGATGTGACACGTGTCACCCAGACTTGGCCCTTTTACTCATGCATCCAATGAGTTTCACCTGTCCACATGGCTGCCTCTGGTTGGCTCTGATAGGGCTTTGCTGGAAGGCTAACACAACATTTGGCCAAGAGGATTTAACACTTGAGAACAGATTTGGACCGTTGATTTGGAGCTTGAATAAAGGTCGTCGATTTCTTGATGATGTGGAACCGAACCAGGAGAATATAGGAAGGATTGATTCACTTTGGGTCGATGGCCTGGTGGTCCGGTGATCCGATATAATCTCAGTCGTCGATCTTAGGCCAATGAGAGCTGGCGATTTGGCTTGAAGAAATTCTAAAATTGGCTAAGGCATTAACGATATTGTGTCGATGTCATCCTGGACGCATGGCGACCCACATTGGTCCACGTTGATGCTGATGGGATTTGAAAGAACTACACTACTGGTAGGATGACACGACATTTAGTCGGGATGCTTAAATTCCCGACGACAGAACTGGACCGTTGATCGGTCCCACTTAAAAAAAGGTCTGAATGGATCTAGACCATCCATCGTAGGGGCCCATTCATAGGTTTGGAGGATCAGGCTTAAACGAGACTATGAGAAGATGGTTGCGAGGATAAATATTGACTCTGAAAAATGAAACCAGTAGTACATACGACAACATGGTCAACAAAAGATATGAGTAAGGGATTTATGGAAGCTATGGATAGAGCATAAATGATGGGAACTATCATAAAGTACAAACACATTAAGTTGATTAAGCCACCAAATGATAAAACTAAAAATTTGAAGTTATTGAATGGATTTGCAGGTTTACAAAGCATGAACCGAGTTGGAAAGCTTGAAAACTTTGCAAAGTATTTGTGTCTAAATTTGAATTAAAATGGTGCAATAAATACATTAGTTAGTTTTATTCCTTATTCCTTAAGGTTAGTTTTGTTCTTTATTCCTCAAGGTCCAACATGTAAATATATAGTCATTCAGAGCCAGTAAAGACTATTGATGCTTTGGCATTAGATGTAGAAATAACCGAAGTTTTGATAAAACAACCAAGATTATAAAATATTGAAGAACTTAATCAAAATGGTCAACTAAGACCTTGGGTTAAAACCTCTCACTTTTCCTACATATTCTCCTATACTAAAAACATTAGTATTTTTTCATCGGGTGGCACTACACTTCCTTAGAATACCATACAACAAGGAAGTAATAGAGATTATCATGTAGCTAAGAGAGAGTTCTCAAAAAACACCCTCATTCGACTTATATGGGGCAAGTTTCTAGCTCCGTCTCCCACACAAAATCCTTCTCTTCTTGTACATGAAGGAAAAATTGAAACTATTTTACCTTATCATAAGTGTTTCATTGAATCACAAGCTTTTATAAAGCAACGTGATGAGCCAGATTAGGAGTATCTCAAAAGTAAACCTACAAATATTTTACTATATTGATTGTTGATGATACTATTAGTGTATGCATATTCTACTTTATTATTGATCTATTTTATTGCATTCAATTTTGGTCTTTTTGTAAACACGATGGTTTAACATCAACTCTTTGATCTTTATCTATTGTTGCTCATAGTGAACATGCACTTGAGCTAGAATCCAAAGCTATTATGCTTTCGTTGGAAGAAGGTACATTTACATTGTTTATATCCAGATAGATGTTTTTTAATAGATGTTAATGTTTGATTCTATTTCATTTATAAATCCATATTGCATTCAAAATTCATGGTTAAGTGTTGCTTGTCATTCTAATATATTATATATTGAGGATAGATGAGCTTGAACTAGGAAACTGTGAATTGTGGCCTCAATTCCTAGAAAGCTTGGTTTAGAAGTATTATGTAGCTCTATACACCAAATTGGTGTATGAGATCCATTTGTTTGTGGGACAAGGGACCCCTTGCCCAAGGATTTGACTAGTAAAGTCTACGGAGGTACAACTATAAAGAGTGCTCAATTTTCAGCCATTGTCTCTACAAAGGAACATGAGCTTATGTCCAACCCATAATGTGTCCAGTATCGAAAGGTTCAAAAGAAGATTTTCCATGTCACATAGTTGGATAAGTAATAATTGATGAATGCCACATGTTGATCTTGAGGAGGGTTAGGATATTGAGGCTATTAGTTTTCCATTTCTACCGTGTGTTCTCATTTCCTATGCTATGTTAAAATCACATAAACCTAATTAATACAACACTATTATAACAAATATAATCAAAGAACTTCTACATTTGAAGTTAATAAAAACAAATTTCTTTCTTATTTTGAAATTGAAATACAATTAGATTTAAGGTTTCCAAGAAAACAACATGAACATTAAATATGAAAAATGACATTGAAAATAACATAAACACTAAATATGGAACAAATTGAAAATAAAATAAACACTAAATACAAAGAAAATATAAAACTTGGTTGAATACCCAATCTTATTGTAATAATCCCAACTACTTAATATTTAATAATAATCCCACCTGTTTTATTTGTGATTGCATAAAAAACCATATCATCACTTTTTGATCTTTAAATAAATTTAAATATTAAAAGAACTTCATCATATTTTAAAAGATGAAATTGTTTCAAATTCCAACTCTTAAGGAATATCACAAATGCACAAATTCCAACTCAGGAACATCACAAATGCACAGATTTTCCATAATTAATTCATACCCATAAGTAGGCATGTTTTTCACCACCGTGAACTCATATAAGAAATGATCCACCCAGTTCCCCCACTTTAGTTTGTGCTGTATCTTCCATGTATCCACACGAGACATCAGATTAAAGATGACTTTGAGGGCGCTTAAGAACCCCTGGTCATGCTTGGGCCATTTCAGATAATTGTTGTTGTGCTCATAATACTCCCACATTTCCATTTTAAAATCCATGTCATAAATATCCGTATTCCAATCCTCCACAAAATCACTCCATTCGCCCTCTTCCACTGTTCTAGTCTGCACATTCTCCATCTCCGCCTTTAACATGCACATTCCACCATCTGGTTTTTTATCAACCTGAAAATCATACAAGTCTCCATAGATGATGGGCTGGCTGTCATCGCTATCTACATCTGGGAACATGAAAATATATGAGGGGAAAGGAGTTTAGAATATGATTGGGAAGAGAAAAAGTGGTTGATATACTTTCATAAAGGCTTTTTTTCACTTTTCCTACATATTTCAGATATATCAACCACTTTTATAATATGATTATGTTAATATCAAAACAATGAAAACATATATACAAACCAGTCATTAACCATAATAACACTGTTAAAATAGTGACAACAAATTCCCAAGATTAGGATTTTAGATCTTATTATTCCAAATTAATTTTAACTAAATGAGACCAAGGATAGGAGCGCATTCATCTTCAGTTTCCTTTGTAAATGTATTTATGTAAGCTCGTAGAGGCAGACATGAGACAACAAGATGTGTGAGTGAGCTGCTGTAATCTCCATTATCTAAATAATAAGACAACCAATGCCTTCCCTTGGTGGACGTAGCCCAATGTTTGGGTGAACCACGTAAAATATCTGTGTTTATAATCTATGTGATTGTGTTTTCCGCATTTGCAATTCCAACAAGTGGTATAAGAGGAAGCGTTGGAGATCCGTGAAGCCATCCGCAGTGTCAAAACTGTGGAGGACGAACTGAATCTCTCCACATAAAACGAGGACTGGAAGGAGCGTTGATCAGCGTTGGGCATCAAGGAGTGTAGGAGCACTGATTAGTAGTACCTTGATTAGTCCTAATGTCATGAAGTTCTGGTTTGAGTTGAGTTTTATGAAATATTTATTTGATCAGCCAACTCTAAATGCCATGCAAAGAAAATTGTTAGAATTTTTCAGTGAATATGACTTTGATATAAAGCATATCAAAGGGAAAGAGAACAACGTGGCTGATGCACTCAGCAGGAGAGTGCATGAACTACATGCTACAACCATTAGCATGTATCAAACTGGCGTTAAAGGCATAATTTTAGAGGCTCCAAAATTAGATTTGCAATACATGGTATTGGTAACAAAATTGCAGCAAGGTTAAATGCATGAGAAAGTTGAGGATTATGAATTGGGAATTGATGGAATTATCTTGTATAGAAACAAAGTTTATGTACCCGATTCTCTTGAATTGAGGAGTGTGATTTTAAAATAAATGCACAATGTACCTTATGCGGGACACCCAAGATATCAGAAAACAATTTCAACAGTGAAAAGCCAAGATTATTGGCCAGACATGAAGAAATAAGTTGCTGATTTTATTGCCAAATGTTTGGAATGTCAAAGGGTAAAGGATGAGCATAGACACCCAGCTGGTTTTCTACATCCATTACCCATTCCTGAGTGGAAGTGGGAAGTTGTAACAATGGATTTCATCACAGGATTTCCTAGAACAAGCAAGCAGTATGATGCAATCATGGTGGTGGCGGACAAACTTACTAAAGTTGTCCATTTTATCTCATTGAAGACTACTCATAAGGCAAAAAATGTTGCTGATATTTATATGAGGAAAGTAGCACGCTTGCATGACATATCCAAGACAATTGTGTCTGACAAAGACCCAAAGTTTACCTCAAAGTTTTGGAAGGGGTTATTCAAAGGGTTCAGAACAAATATGAACTTCAACACAACCTATCATCTTGAGTCTGATGGAAAAACATAAACATTGAACCAAGAGATAGAGGATGTTCTAAGGATGTATGTTATGGACAAACCATCTAAATGAGAAGATTATCTACACTTGGTAGAATTTTCCTACAACAATGGGTATCAAGCATCACTGAAGATGAGCTCGTTTGAAACACTTTATGGTAGAAAGTGCAACACCCCAGTAAGCTAGGAAAAACCAACTGATAGGGCAGTGGTTGGGCCAGAGTTGCTCAAGGAAATGGAAGAGAAAATGTTGAAGATTAAGCAGAATTTGAAGGATGCCCAAGATAGGCAGAAAAAATATGCTGATAAGAACATGACTCACAAGGAATTTAAAGTAGGGGATCATGTATTCTTGAAAGTGAAGGCCAACAAAAGCTCCCTGAAGTTGGGAAATTGTTCAAAGTTGAAAGCTCGTTATTGTGGGTTGTTTGAAATCCTAGAGAGGATTGGTCCAATAGATTATATGCTTGCATTGCCTGCATTTATGTCTATACATAATGTATTTTATGTCTCGTTGCTTAAGAAATATATACCTGATGCTAATCATGTTGTTGATTGGAATGTGATTCAGGTGGAGAAAGAAAGCACTTTTCAGGTGCATTCGGTGTGTATACTGGACTGGAAAAGAAAGCAGCTCTAGAATCGAGTCATAGGGCTTGTAAAATTCCAGTGGAATTGGTACGGAGGACACAACATGGGAGCCTGAAGATGCTATGCAGGCAAAGTACCCACATATTTTTGAAGATTTTGGAAATCTTGTTGTTGTTGTGTAAATAAGTTGCATTGAGGAGAGTGCAAAAATAAGGGGAGGGGATTGTAACACCCCAAGGTCGATCCCCTGCTGAATTGTAATTATGTTTATAGGCTGGTGAGCCAAGTGTTTATAAGCTGGAAGACTTATGCGTTTATTAGGCTGAAGAGTCTAGATGCTAAGGCTAATGAGCCTAATTTTGTATATGTAAATACTCATATCATTAATAAAATTTCACCACTGTGTGTAGATCGACCACAAAGAAAGAGTTATGGGGGACTAAGCTCCACTAGGTAGGGTAAGGGAAGAGGATAATGTCTAGGAGTAGGGGCTAAGCTAGAGGGCCTACCTCTAAAGGAATAATATTATATTATTATTTCCAAAAAGGCTAAGGTTGACATAATCTGTGTTGTCCTAAGTTCTTGGGGAAAGGGAACGCGTGTTAAGTGGAGCTCATGTAGCTTCAGGAAGACATGTGTCAACCTGGGCGCATGGAGTTTTTAAGTGGGAAAGTTAGCTCGTTGGGGGGTTCCCTCCCCATTCTCACGACCGTCGCCATTCTCAGAAGTCTTCCATACTCCTCACTGATTCACGCATAGAGCCATCCTCTCCATCGTCGACCTCCGCATCTCTCATGCACCCCTAGAAACTGTACGCACTTGGAGCTATCCTGTACTTTTCTTGTGAAGCACAACGCACCTGTACTTTGCCTGAGCCCATATTGTGCCTTAACGGTTTGCTGTTGCTGCCAACACAGTTCCTTGACTGAGCGTGGCTTGCTGCCCTCATCTGTTCTATACCGAGCTTGCTGCTACCATCACCCTCACTTGAATTAACTTAGGAGCTGGACTGAAGAAGCAGGTTGTCAGGCCTGTGGGTTTGAAGAGGCGGGTTGTCAGGCCCGTGGACTGAAGAAGCAGGTTGTCATGCCTATGGGTTTGAAGAGGTAGGTTGTCAGGATCTTGGACTAAAGAAGCAGGTTGTCAGGCCTATAAGCAACTCTCTTCAGGTGAGAGTGGTTGTTGGGGAAGTGATTTTCCCAGAGGGAGCCCAACGACAACTATAGTGCTCTAAGAATTCCTGTCCGGCATGTTGTTGAAGCCCTGGAAGGGAAGTGGGGCAGCAGAAGGATTGTTGAGCAGAGAAGGGACACACTTCCTAGGGTGGGACAAACATGTGGGGAATGAGAGGCTGTAGGTTGTTAGTGTGAGCTGGCTCCTGGGAGAAGATCCTTCTTGTTGATCTATGCGACTTTCTTGTTGTCCTTGCTAAGCCTAGGAATCCCTTGTCTGGTGGAGTTTAGTCCCAGCTCAGGGGTGACCCACTGCTGAGTGTGATGAGCAACGTGGTCTCATGCTGGGAGGTTCGTGGGAGGTCTGCACGCAATTGGTGGTCATCTGTTAAAAGATAAGTACCAAATATTTGTTCTCTGTATGATGTGTATCTTGAAAACAAGTTATAATGTTATTGGAATTGTCTGCATATATTGGATGTATGTTTAATGTTGTTTCCGCATGAATAAGTGTATGAACAAAGTGCTATAACTATTTAAATTGCATTAGATAGATATGTATATAAATATATACGGTATCAGAGCATGAAAGTTATTTGGTGGCATAGGTTGGCCTGTTGGTTTAAGGTCGTGGATGTCACAAATTACAGTCGATATTGTAGCGTTACCTGATTGAAGTTGATTGAGGGCCAGAGACGTTATTTATGTTACTTACAAGAGGGTGTTCTCATTTCCTATGCTATATTAAAATCACATAAACCTAATTAATACAACACTATTATAACAAATATAATAAAAAAAACAAATATAATATAATATAATAAAAATAACATTAACACAAATATGAAACAAATTGAAAATAAAATGTACACTAAATTAAAAAAAAAACTTGGTTGAATACCCAATGTTATTGTAATAATGCCCGCTACTTAATATTTAATAATAATCCCACCTGTTTTATTTGTGATTGCATTTAAAAAAACCATATCATCACTTTTTGATATTTAAATTTAAATATTAAAATAACATCATCATATTTGAAATTTTAAAGATGAAATTGTTTCAAA
>ML829481.1:37130-57862 GCA_009831015.1 Picea engelmannii | reverse complement strand
ATAATCCATCTTGATTTTGTCACTTTACTTTATCATTTAAATAATGATTTCTTCTTTTCAAGAACTTTTACTTCTTTGACCTTTTGGGGCTTCAAGCCATCATATGGGGGTCCTCCAACTTCATAAGGCCATAACTCTCAAACCATGAGGAGTTATGTGACATTCCACATACCACCAGAAATGGCATGACAAGCACTATCCATCTAGGATAGTTTCACCAACAACTTCATTGATCTTAATCTCATTATTCCACATGCAATCATGGGCCCTCCAATCGTTCTTCTAGGATAACCCAATCTATAAAGCGTCTTCCCGTGAGGGATTTCACCATAATGGGACCACTTTGGAGTTCATCCATTTGTGCACCTTATCAGCCATGATAAGACAATAATGATTCATCTTTGCATCAATTCACCACTGCATCATATATATAAACTATGCATCATGTATCAATGACAACTCATTGATCCATCTTCATCAATGCATCATAGCAATGATCGATCTTTATCACTTGGTTTCCACTTGGACATATATCATTCTCATCAAGGGAATCATATCAATGATCCATATTTATCAATATATCACTCTCATCAAGGGCATCATATCAATCAATTACTTGACATCAATCAATGGAATCAATCAAACCAAACCATTTACATCAATGACATATGATCCAACAATCTCCCAAATAATCAAACCATTGGCATCAATGACAACATGATCCAACAAAGAGCCCATTCATTTCCTTCCTTAGTGCCTTGCCAATGAAATTCCATTTGAATGGATTGAATGGAGTTTATAACAGACTTTGGAGTTGCTAGGGATGAGAAGAGGTATATAGGGATGGCCTAGAGAACCGCTTTCAAAAGAGTGAGGCAACTTCCAAGATTTAGAGATATGAAAGTCCATGATTTTAAATGATTCTTCAAGGAAGTGATGAGAGGATCCAAAGATGTGTAGCGTAAGGAATTTTATATTATATGAATGCCTAAATATTTTGACGTAAGGGAACTCTGAGTTAAGCCAAAAAGGTTGGAGAGATGGGCTTGGATTGCCTTCGGGGTATTAAAGAAGAAGACTTGGGATTTCTCAAAATTAATGGATATGCCAGAAGAGGCAAAAAAAACATCGAGGATTTTGCGGAGAGTGGAAGATTCATTAGTTGTAGCAGATTCCATCATAATGGTATCATCTATGAATTGGTTGTGTGAAATAGGTGGATTCATGTCGAATCATTTGAGGCCTTGGAGACTATAATTGGAAATATGAGCTTGATTGTATCTATTAATCCCTTCATCCATGATGAAAAAAAGAAAAGGAGATAGGGGGTCCCCCTATCGAATGCCTCTTGAGGGTGAAATTTTTTGGAGGGAATGCCATTTACAAGGGTGGAAAGGAAGGTCGTTGAGGTGAGATTTAGAGAAAAGTTAACCCAGTCTATATTGAAGCCTAAAGAAATCTGAATGTGTTTCATGTACTTCCAGCTAATGGTGTCAAAGGATTTTGAGAAATCTAGTTTGATGAGCATTCCAAGGGTACAGTAAGACTTGAGAGAATTTATTACTTCATGAGCAATAATTACACTGTCTAAAATATGTCTACCCTCTACATAGCTCGATTGTTCCTTTGAAATAAGAAAAGGAAGAATAGGTTTGAGGCAGAGAATGATTACCTTAGTTATGAGATTGTAGATGGCATTCCATAAGGCGATGGTCCTAAACTACTTTGGATGGGAACTCTTTCTTCTTTGGGGATGAGCATTAAGAAAGTGGCATTAAGAGTTAGTAGGACTTCGCAGGATCATCTTGAGTCTTCCACTAATTTCCATACTTATTCTCAAAACATTGGCCATCAGTGGTGAAAAAATTTGGTGGTAAAACCATCTAGGCCTGGAGCTTTTCCAATTTGCATTTCCCTCATTACTTGATCCACTTCCTCAAGAGATATTGGTTGGAGTAGAGATTTGTTTTGATCCTCAGTGACCAAATCAGGCACATGCCTGATTATTTTGTCAATAGTTGCAAATTGATCTAGGCATGGTTCAATGAGGAGGTTTTTGTAATAATTGGCTAGCTCCTACTCAGTATCAACATGGTTTAAAAGTGGATGTTCTTGTTTGTTTTTCAACCTGGTGATTCCATTGATGTGGTGTCTCTGAATCATTGATAGGTGGAATAATTTTGTGTTATTTTCCCCCTCTCAAATCCATTTAAATCTGACTCTTTTTTTCATGTGTTACTGTCACTGTCACTGTCACTGTCGTTGTCACTAATACTGTCATTGTCACTGCCACTATCATTGATACTCAACCAGATCCTCTCAAATGGATCATATACCAAAGAAACCTCTCAACTAGATGTCCAACAACCACATGCCTCAACCAAGCATGATCCAACATCACCACATACCATCACAAGATATGAGTCTCAAACATTTAGCAACCTGTACCAAAACCATACATCAACATGTACCATCAACCATGTACCAACCATGTACCTATACCATATACCATACCATGTGCCAACAATGCAAATCAACCATGTACATCAACCATGCACATTAATACTTGTACCTTATACCATAGCATGTGACAACCATGCAAATTAACCATGTACATAAACCATGCACAACAATACATGTACATTATACCATACCATGTGACAACTATGAAAATTAACCATGTACATCAACCATGCACATCAATACATGTACCTTATACCATACCATGTGCCAACCATGCAATGTATCTCATATACCACATCAAGCATAAAACTTGTACTATACCATGTACCATAAGATATGTTGAACAAGTAATACAAAGAGGGTATCTCAACCAAGTACCATCACCACTAAGAGATGTCTCCTATGCATGTACTTGTTGATGATTGCAGCTATGTGAGACATTCTCCAGCTTACAAACCTGTGAGATGTGGATCATTGCAGCTATGTGAGACATTCTCCAGCTTACAAACCTGAGATAAATACCCTAAGAAGTGTATTTGGTTCCTATATAAGACAGAACTAGAACGTAGAGATGACCTCCTCCATTCATAGAGTTGAGAAGAACTCCAGATGATTATCCTGTGGAAAAGGTGAACTGTCAAGTTGGACGTGCATGTGGTTGAGCACAAGGTGAACGTGTGAAATCCCAAAGTGATGGGTGCATTGTCATGAGAACATAAATGAAGATGATGTATTATCCTCCTATGAGCAATAGAGTTGATGAGAAACTCTAGATTACTCTCATGTGTGATGCAGTGGGAAAGAAAATCTATTGAGTGAGTGTGCATGTGGACGAGCACAGGTGAACATGTGAAGAATTGGTTCTTCTGTGTAATGCAGTGAGTCAGAGATATTGAAATCCCTATGGATGTGCCCCTAGTGGATGAGAAATAGTGGGTGTATTAGATCCCTTTCTATATTGTTCAAGAGTCGGACCTTCCTATAACCCTAATTGTAATGTAAAGGGTACAGGTCGGCCCCACCTTAATGTGATTGGTAATTAATGTAAAATATAATTAATTTGGTTAATATTAATTATATTATAAGCTAGTGAGGTCAGCCCTGTTGTGCCAATAGACACTTATGTTGACAAGTTCAGTTTAGTTTAAGTAAAGGTAAATTCCTCATTGAGGAATCACATCTTTCACATGAGTTTGGAAATTTCAGCAAGTACATCTTCTTGGGAAAAGTGTGCACCTCTCTTGGGTGCTAGTCTTCTAGGATTTGAGCACCCTCTTGTGTGCTAAGTCTTATTAGTGGTGAAGGTATTTCTCTTGAAGAATATAGCAAAGGATTTGGCTAGGTTTTCTTCCCTTGTTGAGAAGGGTTTCCCATGATACTTCTTGTGTTCTTGTGCATGGTATTTCTTCTTGTGATCTTGGTTGTTACAACATTATTGTTTATGGTTAAGACAAATGATAAAAATGGAATGAACTACATGCTTAACCTTGAATATTGAAAAATCAACATGGTATCACAGAATAGATCTTGAAGAACCCATTGCACAAGCTACAAGCTTTTACCAGTCATCCCTCCTCGTCTGTAGAACCATACAACCCTCCTAGGGTTTCAAGAAAATTCATACGACCCTTTTATTTTGAGTGTTCCGGCCCCTAAAACTTGGACGTTGAGGAAAAATCTGGCATGGGAGAGTACGTCCTTCTCCAACGCACCTCCAGAGACTCTCAGAGTGAATTTCCAAGCATTTTGAAATTTTATCCCTAGGGTTTCGCAATTTTCTGCATATTTATGTTTTTAGGGTTTCTGCAGCTCTTTGAAGAAGCCTTAAATATTACCTATGTTCTTCTGACTTTCAAGGATTATTGATGGTTTTCATAAGCCCAACAAAACTCAAGGTTTCTAGCCTAGCCTAGCCGTTAGGTTTTTTATCCTAGTTAACAAGGGTTTGTGAAGAATCTAAAATATGATGAATAAAGCTATTGATGAATGGAAGGAAGATGATGACAAGACAAGAAAGACAATCATATACAAAAAAAATTACATTGAAGGACCAGCTTTAAAGTAGCAAGATGAAAAAAATTGACACTGTGACTATCTTCTTCGTGAATATCTCATAGCAGAGAGATCAACCAGGTTTCATTGAAGAAATCATATCAGCATCCTCAGGTATGCACTTGTATATTTATTATTTGTATCATTGTCATGAGGGTAATTGTAGGAGGAAGGGACCTTTTTTTGACATCATGGATTGAGAGGGATCTCAATACATTCAGAGGAACAACACACTGGAAGTGAAGACTCCAGGTTTGATTGTTGTAATTTTCATTCCTCTAACCTATATTTCTAAATTTTTCTACATTAGAAGTAGGTGTTGTAGTTGTGACAACATTCCTTAAATTGTTTTGATTCTATAGATGTACTCATTATTATCCTTTAGGAGATATTCTTGTGTTGTTTCTTTTTGTTTTCTTGTTACAGATAGGTTAACAACAAATGAAGATTTTTATCCCTCGGAGGGAGTCAAAACTATTTTAAAAAGAGGAAGAATAGAACCATCACTAAGGAAATCAATGCAATAATGCATGATCAGAATCCTTCTATGATTCTATGGGCAGAAGCATGCATGACACAGTATATGTTCAGAACAAGAGTCTTCACCAGACTTTGAAAAACATAACTCTCGAAGAAGCCTTCACCTGAGTGAAGCCTCATATTAAACACTTCAGGATATCTAGGTGCCCAGTGTATTTTCATGTACCCAAAGAGAAGAAGTTCAAGCTAGACCCTTCAGGGAGAAAGGATACATTTATGTGATAACATTGAATCTTCCAAGGCATTCCAAGATCGACATCCATGGTCAGAGACAGATTGAGACAAGCAGAGATGTTGTCCTTGAAGAAGAGATAGACTTTCAAGGATCTAGAGAATCTCAGATGGAGATTAACAGTGAAACAATACCTTCTCCCCCTTCATCAGTTCAAAGGGAGACAGACATTATTCAAGTTGATCCAGTTGCATCAGTTGATATTTTCAGAGGTATTGAAATGGACATAAAATACCTACCTAGACTCACTCTGCAAGAGGCATAGAAACATACAATCCTCTCAAGGCACATACTGCGAAAGAAAAATAAATTTTTGAGCTATCCTTCAGTCATGAGCCACCTCATTGATGTTGAGCCTCCTTGTCTTAGAGAAGAAACAAGAGAACATGTATGGAAAGATTTCATAACAGAAGAATAGCAGTATATCTTAAAGAATGATGCATAATATATTATTCAGGGACTAGAAGGGAAGTCTGTGGTAACCTACAAGTGGATCAATAAGATCAAGCATGCAGCTGATGGACGTGTCGAGAAATACAAAATGAGATCTATAGCCAGAGGTGTCTCACAAACAGAGGGAGTTTTCTATGATGAGACACTTAATCCAGTAAATCTGATACACTTCCATCTATACTACCATCCATGAGTTGGAAAATATATCAGATAGATAGATTCTTGATGAGTTTGGATTTCATCAAGAGTGTTGCTAATCCAAAACCTATATTATTACAGTGTTGGTGATGAGAGCCTGATTTTGATGACTTATTCAGAAAGCCTTTTCGTTGGATACAAGTAATCCTTGCCTTCTGAATTCGAGATGAATAATCTGAGTATGATGCACTACTTCTTGGGACAAGAAGTATGACAGAGGACCGATGATATTTTCCTGAGTCAAGGAAAATGTACAATGAAAATATTAAAGAATTTCAGTATGATAGAATGAAAAATACACCATGATGGATTTAAAGAAAAATATTGATGATGATTCAGAAGAGACTGATCCACAGCTGATTGGATCACTGATGTATCTAGTTAACACCATACTTGATTCATGCCATATAGTGAATGTGCTTAGTCATTTCATGAGTCAACCGAGACATACTCACTAGACAACAACAAAACATGTATTGAGATATATACAAGGCACAGTTGGATATGGCATGAGAGAACTTGAGTTTACAGGATATGTCGATTCAGATTGAGAAGAAAGTACAATGGACCAGAAGATCACATCTGGTTGTTGATCTACCATGAAGGTTTCCACGGTTTCCTGATGAAACGGGAAACTAAACTCTGTGGCCTTGAATACCATAGAGGCAGAGTATATAGCATCGAGTGTGCGAAGCAATGTGGCTTCACAAGCTTCTGACAGATTTACTTGACCATGATATGGATCCTATGATGATAACCAAGAGCCATGTGTAAATCTCCTTGAGAACGCAATGTTTCCTGATGGATCGAAACACGATGAGATGAAATATCCTTATATCAGATATGTGGATCATTGCAACTATGTGATACTTTCTCCAGCTTACAAACCTGAGAGAAAGCCCCTAAGAAGTGTGTGTGGTTCATATCTAAGACAAATTTTGAATGTAGAGATGACCTCCTTGAGAAGAACTCCATATGATTATCCTGTGGGAAAGGCGATCTGTTGAGTTGGACGTGCCTGTGGCTAAGCATAAGGTGAACGTGTGAAATCCCAAAGTGTTTGGTCCATCGTCATGAGAACATAAATGAAGATGATGTATTAGCCTCCTCTGAGCAGCAGAGTTGACGAGAAACTCCAGATGACTCCCATGTGTGATGCAGTGGGAAATAAGATATGTTGAGTGGGTGTGCATGTGAACTAGCACAGGTGAACGTGTGAAGAACTGGTTCTTCTGTGTAATGAAGTGAGTCAGAGATATTGACATCCCTATGGATGTGACCCTAGTGGATGAGTACTAGTGGGTGTATCATATCCCTTGCTATATTTTTTAAGAGTCAGGCATGCCTGTAACCCTAATTGTAATGTAAAGGGTACAGGTCAGCCCCACCTTAATGTGACTAGTAATTAATGTAAAAGATAATTAATCTGGTTAATATTAATTATATTATAATCAGGTGAGTTTGGTCATGTTATGCCAATAGACACTTATGTTGATAGGTTCAGTTTAGTATAAGTAAAGGAAAATTCCTCATTGAGGAATCAAATCTTTCACATGACTTTGGATATTTCAGCAAGTACATCTTCTTAGGAAAAGTGTGCACCTCTCTTGGGCACTAGTCTTCTAGGGTTTGAGAACCCTCTTGTGTGCTAGGTCTTATTGGTGGTGAAGGTATTTCTCTTGAAGAATATAGCAAAGGATTTGGCTGGGTTTTCTTCCCTTGTTGAGAAGGGTTTCCCATGATACTTCTTGTGTTCTTGTGCATGGTGTTTCTTCTTGTGATCTTGGTTGTTGCAACATTATTGTTTATGGTTAAGACAAATGATAAAAATGGAATGAAATACATGCTTAACCTTGACTATTGAAAAATTAATAGTACTACCATATACCAAGTGTATATCTCAATAATCTATCAATATCAATGGTATACCACTAACACAACAACCATACACCTTTATCAATAAGCCAAACAGTGTACCAGTAATGTATCTCACCCAACGTGTACCATATACCATGAAATTCCTCTAGTCATATTTCTCAATCATTCTCTTCAATATCACAAAAATGTAGTCTCATAAAACAATATGACAAGCCTCAAGTATATTCCAATACCACAAATATGTGCCTCTAACAATGAACCATAACAACAATATACTGAGTACCAAAAGTGAGTCTCAAGTATGTAACAATCTTACCTCAACCATGTACCATCAAGGGCCTTCAAGACATACCTTAATCACGTTCCATATCATCCAAGACTCAAGCCTCAAACAAATACATAAATGGCATACCTTTACTCATGAGAACCTATAGAATGATGACCTGGAAACTTGCTTCAAACTTCAGGGACATGGTAGTAACATCTACTCAAGATTTTCATGAGTTTTTCACATTTATTCTACCTTTTCATGCACATCCCATGTACATACTCTACCTTTTCTATTGTCATCTTGCATATGTACGCTACATTTTCATGCACAGCTCGCATACGCCTTAGAAACTAGGGTTTTTTAAGTTCTGCAACTCTGAAATTTTCGTCCCTTCATAATTTTTTCTACATCGAACTTGATATGTCAGATTCAACCTCAAATTCACTAGTATACTTTCCAATATAAATATAAACCATTACCAAATTACTAGACCATAACAATCACTAAACCATTCATTAAACCATAACAATTCACTAGATAGATGTTCAATACAAGTGTATGTGAATGTACTAATGAATGACTCCATGAGGTGTATTTATACAAGTGATAGGTAACTCCCCTCCTTACTTTAGGGCTTCTAGGGTTTTATTGTTACAAAAACTTTACCCCTGTATTAACCAACTTGTAACCAACTAGGGCTTTCTTAACCACTCTTTGAGGCTTCCAACTTCACAAGACCATATCTTCATAACCGTGAGGAACTACGTGACGTTCCACATATCACCGGAAACGGAACGACAAATACTATACATATATGAGTGTATTACCTTCATTTACCCTTTCTGTTATGTCCTTATTCCTCAAACAAACTTGTTTCCCATGACCACACCTATGGGTTTCTTATAGACTTCTACAAAACATCTTCTCGTGAGGGCCATGATTAAATTTATGCCATAAGGAGACCACTTTTGAGACTTATCCAAATACACCCATCACTCTCAACTGTACAAATGATGACCAACTATAAAGCAAGTTTGTCCGCATTTCTAGGGCTTCTGGACTTCTCCAAGGGTTGAAATCAATCACTAAGGGTTGGCATCACTATACATGGTCACTCTAAAAGGGTTGAAATCAATGAAAACCAACTATCCAAACCATTTTTCCATCAATCTAGACCAACTGTCCAACAATATTCCCCTTTGGCATTGTTGTAAACACCAACATTGATGGCAACACTTAGACATGGCAACACTCATGCTCAAACTCTCTTTGTGACCATCACTCATCATCAATGTTTATCACTCTCCCCCTTTGACATCAATGGAAAAGGGTATCTCTCTTGGTATCTCTCCCCCTTTGGGGTTGTTCCCCATTACTGAACTCTCCTTGGGGATACTCCCCTTGTCTGCACTACCTATATCTCTCCATCATCATCACTTTATTTATCTCTTGCCCTTTGAAAAAATATTAAATCCCCCTATCGATATGTCTCCTCTTGACATTGTTCCTTCTCTAACCAATCATGGGAAAAAGAATAGCTCCCCTTGTGGGCATGTCTTCCCCTGTCTACATGCTACTGATCTTCCTTTTTGGATTCTCTCTTTATGATGATTTTCCTTCTCTGCAAAATGTAGATCTACCTATGAAATGTTTCCTTTCCTCTCTTCCAGTATTATTTATTGTACATTGGTGCTTCCTCATGTAATTCAATGACATATATAAAAATCATTCAAAATTTGATTTCTTCATTTACTTATCATGTTCACTTGACCATATTGTCAAATCATTTTGTTCTGATGATATAGCTTCTGTTGAAAATTTATCTTTCCTTGTTCTAATATACCTTTCATTGATTTTGTTTCTATAATCAATTGATTTCACTGATTCCAATTGAAAATACACTTCTATGCATCATTTATAACCCATGATCTGTGTACCTACTAAGCATATCATGAATCAATCTATGTCCATATGTCACAAACTATTCATAACGATGCTACTCAATTGTCCACAATGTTGACCCATCTGTCATTGTACTATTCTGAAGACTTCACCTGAACATCACATATCAAATGTGTCCACTACAAACCAAACTATGCATGTCTAGAAAAACATGTACTGAAGATATCTCTTACTAAAAACAAACATAAACTTCTTCCTGTGTAATTGCAAATTGACACGTGTGGGAACATTGATTTATCAATTGATCAATCTGTCATTTTGTACTTCTTCTATCTGACTGCTCTAAATCTATTTATGCAAATACCTCATACTGCTCGAAAGATGGTTCATTGGTATGTAGTATCTACTGCATGAACTCCCCTTGTTCAAAATTCATATTTACTAGGAGTCTCCAAGCCGGATGGATTAGAAAAATACCCGCTCTGATGCGGAGTAATATTCCTCTTTGTATGTAGACCCATCATCTCTCTGAAATATGACTTCTTCCTTTCTATTAGTGGATTCATCTTGCACTACAATTCCTGAAAGTACAATCTCTTGAACATGTTCTTTATTATCCTGCTCTTCTTTTCTTTCTCACACTACTGCAAATCCTGCGATCTATGGGACCTATTATTTATTCACTTGTTCTTCTATTTTTTCATTTCTTCTCCAAACCTGCCTATGTTTGATATTTTCATTTTTCCTTGTAGATTTTTCTTCATCTCGTACTATTTCCAATCCTGAGATTATATAATATTCCTTTACATGTTCTTGTTTTATTTTCCAAACCTTCTTATATATGATATCAGTGTTCTCTTTCATAGAAGTATACATCATGCTTCTAAAATCCCGAGCTATGTGTCCATATTTATGGCATTTATAACATTCAGTGTCATGTGGGACCACAAAATATTTTCTTACTTGATCATTTCCTCCATGAGCCCTACAATCTGCAACTTTACACCCAAATTTAATACAATAAAAACAATGACCATAAAAGAAATTTACATACCTGGAAGTGAATGATCTTCTTTGTGGTGTATTACTTCTGAATTTCTGCTTTGGCTAATCATGATCCCTTCCTTTGAATACTTCTACATAATTGTTACTCTTTTATTCATTTTTCTTTTATGGTTCCATGGAATGCTTCTCTTCATTCTCTATTGTTGATGTGGATATTTTTGTATTTTCAATGTTCTTGTTGAGCTTGACGATTTTACTTCTCAATGTGACAACTTCTTCTTCGAGCTTCTCAACCTCTTCTTCTTTCTTCATCATCCGACTCTTCATGAATTCTTATATCTTATTTGGTTCTTCAAGTTGGATTTTCAAGGAAATAATTTCCTTTTCAAGTCTTCCCTCTTCTTGACCAAATTGTGATTCAATCTTATTTAAGTCGTCAGTTATTTCTTTAAAATGATCTATCAATATATTTTATCTCTTTTCATCTTCCTTTCTTTCGGTTTCCAAACATTGCTTCTATTTTATTGATTCATTTCTTAGTACTTTTATTTCATCTTCCAAACACTTATTATCTTCCATCTGACTTTTGTATGTTTCTTCAATATTTCTGACTTCTTCTAGCTGATCTTTTAAGTTCTCGATGATTTGTTGGGATTTTTTGAAACTTTGAGCACTTTCCTTTTGCTTCATCAATTCTATCATGTTTGACTTATTTTCTTCTCTTTCTTTCTTTAGTTCATCTAAAACAATAATTAGTTCTTCCTTTTAAATCTTAGTATTGTCTTATATTTCATTGTTTTTAATTTTCAAGTAAGAGTATTCAATTTCAAGATGTTTACACTTTTCACAGTTAAAGAAAAAGAACTCACCTTTGTTGGCTTATTTCACTTCACACTCTTGTTCTTCTGAATCTATCTAGCATGATGAGCATCTTTCTCCCTGTTTTGTACATGTATCTTCATTAGCAAATTCTAACTCTGTGATGGGAGAAAAATAGATATCATGTAGCTTATCCCAAATTTATTTAGTTGATGAACACTTTCCAACATTTTCTCTTACTGGATTGGGTATTCTTCCCAGATGAAATTCATAGCTATTTTGTTATTCTTCTTCAATTCATTATTGGTTTTAGTCTTTGCTTTATTTGTAGCATTATATCCTATCACAATTGAATACCAAATATCATATCTGTGTGCCTCTAAAAATACCTTCATCCTGCAACTCCACAATTCATAATTCAGGCCCTTCTGACCATTGAACATTGGTGCTCCATTCATACTATACTCCATGATCTACCTTCCAGTGGTTAAACTTTTTCTTTGAAGGAACATGTTCTGATACCATTTGTTGGAATACTGAGAGAGGGGGTGAATCGGTATGAGCACTTTATACCACTTTTAACCACAATATATATTATTTCACTTTATCAACAATGTTCAACAGTATATCATCAATGTATCATATATGATTTCATTCAATATATCATGAGCATAAAATCATAAGCCACATCACATCAACAACATCAAATCAAATACACAATACACCAGTATTTACGTGGAAACCCAAATGGGAGAAAACCATGGAATGCTTTCTTATATATATCAAGAATTCATTCATAGGAAGCACCAACTTTAAAATTCTCCATCTGCAACTGGAAGGAGGCTACAACCCCCTATTCTCATGCTCCAACTTGAAGGAAAATACAACTCCCTGAATTCTCTGGCTCTAATCAGAAGGAGGTTACATCCCCCTAAGTTCTTTGGCTACAACCGGAAGGTGGCTACAACCACCTAGTTCTCAGGCTCCAACATGAAGGAAGCTCCAACTCCTTGATTCTCTGGCTACAACCAGAAGGAGGCTACAACCCCCTATGTTCTTCGACTACAACCAAAAGGTGGTTACAACCACCTATTTGTACCATGTCCTTCCACCCTAAAATATAAGTGTCAAATGATGAAACCACTGCCACACTGTCACTATGAGATATATCACTGTAATGTTATACCAACATGTAACCAACCTGTTCCAAAATCGTGTAATCAATCATGTACCAGAAGTCAACCTATACCAACAAATACCAATAGGTACGCCACTTGTATATATTGCAGCTCGTGTATGTACATGCCATGTCAATAATGCAGCCAGCATATGTATGTGACTTGTCTATATTGTAGTCTGCATACACCCTATGAGAACTAGGGTTTTCACCTTTCTAAACTCTGACTCTTTGTTGCCTCTATTACTATCATTGTCACTTCTATTGTAACTAATACCTTCACTGTCACTTCCATTGTCATTGATACTCAACCAGATCCTCTCACATGGATCATATACCAAAGACACCTCTCAACTAGATGTCCAACAACTACATGCCTCAACAAAGCATGATCCAACATCACCACATACTATCACAAGATATGTGTCTCAACCATGTACCAACCTATACCATGCATCAACCTGTACCATCAACCATACATCAACATGTACCATCAGCCATGTACCTATACCATATACCCTACCATGTGCCAACCATGAAAATCAGCCATGTACATCAACCATCCACATCAATACATGTATCTTATACCATACCATGTGACAACCATGCAAATTAACCATGTACATCAACCATGCACATCAATACATGTACCTTATACCATACCATGTGAGAACCATGCAAATTAACCATGTACATCAACCATGCACATCAATACATGTACCTTATATCATACCATGTGTCAACCATGAAATGTATCTAATATACCACATCAAGCATCAAACTTGTATTGTACCATGTACCATAAGATATATTGAACAAGAAATACCAAGAGTGTATTTCAACCAAGTACCATCACCGCTAAGAGATGTCTCATATGCATGTACTACCATATGTCAAGTGTATATCTCAATAATGTATCAATATCAATGGTAGATCACTAACACAACAATCATACACCTTGTACCAATAAACCAAGCAGTGTACCAGCAATGTATCTCACCCAACATGTACCATATACCATGAAATGCCTCTAGTCATATGCCTCAAGCATGTTATTCAATATCACAAAGATGTAGACTCATAAAAAAATATGATAAGACTCAAGTATATGACAATACCACAAAGATGTGTCTCTAACAACAACCCATAACAACCATATACTAAGTACCAAGAGTGAGTCGCAATCATGTAAAAATATTTCCTCAACCATGTACCATCAAGGGCCTCCAAGACATACCTTAAGCATGTGCCATATAATCCAAGATTCAAGCCTCAAACAAATACATAAATGGCATACCTTTACTCATGAGAACTTATAGAATGCTAACTTGGAAACTTGCTTCAGACTTCAGGGACCTGGTACTAACATCCACTCAAGTTTTTCATGAGTTTTTCACATGTACGCTACCTTTTCATTCACATCCCATGTATGTACACTACCTTTTCTACTTTCAGCCCGCGTATGTACACTACATTTTCATGCACATCATGTGTACACCTAAGGAACTAGGATTTTTTAAGTTTTGCAACTCTAAAACTTTCGGCCTTTCAGACATTTCGCTACCTCAAACTTGATACACCAAATTCAACCTCAAATTCACTAGTAGACTTTCCAATAGAAAGATAAACCATTACCAAATTATTAGACCATATAAATCACTAATTCATTTATTAAACCATAACAATTCACTAGATAGATATTCAATACAAGTGTATGTGAATGTACTCATGAATGACTCCAAGATGTGTATTTATACAAGTGATAGGTAACTCCCCTCATTACTTTAGGGATTCTAGGGTTTTCTTGTTACAATAACTTTACCCTTTTATTAACCAACTTGTAACTAACTAGGGGTTTCTTGACCACTCTTTGGGGATTCCAACTTCGCAATACCATATCACCCTAATCGTGAGGAACTACGTGATGTTCCACATATCATCGGAAACGGAACAATGAAAATTATCCATCTATGAGTGTATTACCTTCATTTACCCTTTCCTTTATGTCCTTATTCCTCAAACAAACTTGAGTCTCATGACCACCTATGGGTTTCTTGTAGACTTATACAAAGTGTCTTCCCGTGAGAGCCATGCTTAAAGCTACACCATAAGGGGACCACTTTGGAGACTTCTCCATATACACCCATCACTCTCAACGATAAAAATGATGATCAACTATAAAGAAAGTGTTTCCACATTTATAGGGCTTATGGACTTCTCCAAAGGTTAACATCAATCACTAAGGGTTGACATCACTATACATGGTCACTCTCCAAGGGTTGACATCAATGACAACCAACTATCCAAACCATTTGTCCATCAATCTAGACCAAATTTCCAACAAATACATATTTTGGTTTATCCTGAGGTGTAGTGTTGGGGATGGTATCAACGTTTAAAGGATAGTATCCAAAAAGATGATCGTGTTCATGGAATTTAAGGAAACAAAAATGAATATGTTCATAATCAATTGTTTGTTCCCACTCTTCATATTGGTACTCATTTTTTATTGATCCCGACAGAGGTTTTGAGACATCCATGTATACGCATATGTGTGCATATGAAGTGTAGCAGATTTTCTTTGTGGCCTTGATCGTCTTGAAAAAAATACCCAGTGTATTTCCTATGCCTTCAATAATTTCACCTAACCAAAATTCCTGGGGTAGTGAGTAAAGCATGTTCCATATTGGAGCACAGGAAAATCCTCTTTTCTGGGATGAATCTTTCCATCTAGAAGCGTAGATATATTCTTGTTGAGTTGTAGAAATATGGCCCATTTTCAAATATTTTGTCCTTATCTTCCAGGTTGTAGAATATATTGGCGAAGAATCCCTTAGATCCTAGCTACAAATCGTAACGTCCTTTGGGCTTCCACAATTGGTTGATCAATTTGGTTAGATCTCTTTCAGAAGGCCATAAACCTAAAAATTTACTGATAAGAGCATGATCCCTCATGTATTGTGTTTGCATACCAAGTCTAATTGAACTAATCACATACATGGGAGATGTGGAAGCTTATGGAATGCATTTACCTGTTACCCATGACCGAGCCCCTTTTGGATGAGAGGGATCAACTTCCATCTCCATCCATTTTTTTTCTTAGCTCGTCCTAATAAAGTTGGTCTCTGAGATATGGCGGCATATCAAAAGGCGACAGCGCACTTGAAGATTTGTTTGTTGCTCTGACTGCAATCTTTCGATAGGAGGGGCTTTCACCCCCTCATCAGAATCCATCATTTATGATTCAGTAGATCTGAAGGGATGATCACCAGTGTGAGTGGTAGGAGATCCTTGTTCTCAAAACCCTTGGGTTTTTCATGCATCAGAAACCATTAACTCAGGTCTCCAAAACCAGTTAATATTATCGGTTGTTTACTAGGAAAATATCGACAATTTCTTTAATTAATTAAATTGTACAACTGTAATTAATTCCTTGAACTCATTGTAATTTTGTACGGTACAGTAATCTTATACAACTGCATAATTTCCCTTCAATTTCCTTGGCATCGTAGTAGTTCTTCCTTCAATGGATTCTTGAATTTTTTTTAATGGTAAAGGACCAATTCTTTAGAGAAACTATGATAAAATTTATGGTGGCCAAAAGCCAAATCAGCCAATTGTCGAGTTCGAAAAAATGAGGCTCTAACCAAATGTGGTGAACCAACGTAGTTCACTTATATAAATATCCAATGTAAAGAGAACAATAGGTTAAAATCCATATAGGACAAGTAATAAATAATTGAATAAGATATGATGAATTATTACAATGAGAATGAGGGTCATATATATACCCACGTAGGGGTGTCCTTTCATAAGAGACGTGCACTTTCATTAGGATGTCATATGTCCTATTTATTAATTATTAATTATTAATTATTAGTTATTAGTTATTTATTTATGTATTTATATTTATTACAACCACAACCTTATCATAGAATTTTCTTGTGGACCTAGTAAGTTCGCAACCCAATTCCTCATAGGATGAAACCCTCTAAATATCACAACCCCCTCCACAACTTCCTAATTTGTTCCAACAACTTTTGATTAAGGGTCTTCAAGTGAGAATTATCTTCATCTTTCACTAATAGGTTTTTGTATTCTTTCTTGATGCCTTCCTTTTCTTGTTCTAATATTTGATTACTTTTCTTCGTAGCCTTTGACTTTTTTACTTGTGCAAGTAATTTCTGACTATGGTCCTTTAAACGAGAAATTTCTTCGTTTTTATCTACAATAACTCCATCAAGTTTTTTTTGTATCTTTGATAGTGACCATCAATTTTCCTCAAGGATCACCTTTGAGATGTTTTTTGGGTCTTTTGATGAAGGTAATATTGAATCTAACTTCATAGTACTGTCTTGCAAATTCATCTTCTTCTTCTTATAGGGAAACATCACAAACTTTGTATCCATGTTTAAGATGAAGGTACTTAGTCTTTTAAACCAAGGTAACCCGATAATTATGTAACCTCTTCTTTATACACAGTTGTAACATTGAATTGAGATATATATTTGTAATCATCAATTGTTACTTGCAAGTCCTTAATTATATATTGTCCTATGTAAAAAAACATTATCTTTATTTTTAATTATATTTGGCTTTGAAATTAATAATTGATTTTCCAAATTAATATCAATGTAACTTTCCTCTTGGTTCACGCTAATAACAATGTTAACCTATTTTCCTTGAATACTCCCTTTTATGTTAGCCTATTTTCCAAATTATATAATGTAAAAAATTTGAAACATGAATTGCGACAACCTTCATAAGAAAATCTTCCTTCCTTCATTTTAGAGTTGTCCATTATTTTTTACTTAATAATATCAACCAATTTTTTTTTGTTCTTCTTGTAATTTTTAATAATTCCTCTAGTAATACTTCAACCATCTTATAGCATTGATTGAATGTATATAGTCACTTTTTCTCCTTGATTAATATTAGATTTTTCTTAGATGTGGATTATTTCAAAAAATCTCACAATGTATCTTTTTCTTCTATAGCCTTTAAACGATCTACTATGAAAATCGTTGTTTTCATAATTCTTATGATCACCACGACTTAACACTCATTTAATTATTGTGTTGGGAAATGATTTTGTTTCCTTAATTTGTTTTTGGTGGGTTTTTATTGGAGTCGTGACATATGACGTATGGATGGTACAGATTGTTGATAATAAGGTCTATGTACGAAATTGTACAGCACGTTGACATCACACATGTGGACAAAAATATTTTGGTTGTTGTACGAAAGATGGTACGTATTGCAATGAATTTGTACAGCGGTGAAAATGAGTCGTATTGAATTTTTCATATGATGGACACTGGTAGGTGGTACAGAATTTTGGCAGTTGTACGAATGGATCAACAATTGGCTGTACATATGAAAAATTTTGTAATTAAAATTGTATAGTTGTAATTAATTCCTTGAACTCCATGTAATTTTGTGTGGTATGATAATAGTGTACAACTATGTAATTTCCCTTCAATTTCCTTAGCAACGGAATAGTTATTCCTATTGATACTAAGAGGGGAGTGAATCAGTATCAAGTACAATTTAAAAACCTTTTTCAACTTATACTTAAACCATTCAATTATATCCAATGAGAAATAGTTTGTGTTCAAGGGAAGTAATGACTTCCAAAGATAGCTACAGCTTCCAAATGTAGAGGGAGGGATAAAACTCCAAGAGGAAGATACACTCCTCCAATATCAAGAGAGAGTTGAACTCTCCATCCTTTCCCCTTCCTTCCACCCAAGAATATATGAGAGATAATAAAACTTTACATTAAATCATCACCATCAACCAATCATCACATAGAACCTGACAATGCTTCCTGAGACTTATTCAATTTCTGCAATTCTTCAATTCTTGGAGTACTCTGATCCTGTAAATAATATTAATCAATGTATTCTTTGAAACTCCTCCAATTTTCACTCATTGAATCCTCCCCAAAAAGAGGTTATAGAAAGAATGGTAGACTTTATTCAATTCTGGTCTATTCAGAAGACCCAACTTGTACAGCATGCCCCACGCTCAATATTTAACATCTGATTCTGAAAATCACACACAAGAAACTATAGTTTGTAATATTTCCAATGGAAGTGGTCCCACTTCATTTGAATTAAGTATAAATATTTTACCCGGAACACCTGTTTATTGACTAGCTTCAGGACTGGTCACAAACCCTATATTCCATAGAGTGTATCTTCGTAATTATAGAGAATCAAGCGCTAAACTTTTTACCATAGGTATCTTGATATGTCTTCTCAATACCATAGTGATTTCACCATCTAAATCATTCTAGGAAAAACGTTATAGCAAAAATGGTAAGATGACATGAAAATACATACCTTAGAACACATCACCAAAAGACTTCATCCTCCCTTGAAATCTGGTCTTCTTTTACTTCTTATTTCCTTTGAAGTTCAACTTGTATCAAAATGAATATATAATGATGTTTATTTATACCATTTATATCACTTCATTTTAACATTAGGGCCGACCTGACCCTTTCTTATTTTGTAATTATTTTCTTTAATTATCTTCAGGGCCTACATGTACATCCTTCTTCAATTCACTTTGTGATCTTCAAAAATTCATTTCTCATCAACCATGAGGATCCACGTGATGTTCCACATACCACCAGAAACAGCATGATGTATACTATCCATTCATGGGTGTTGTATATGCATGTGCATTGTCCTTCATGTCCAAATACCTTTATCAATCTTGGTCCAAAACCCATGACTAGGGTTGACATCAATGACAACAATGAATCTTCCAACAATCTCCCCATTTGTCATTGATGGCAACACTCATGCTCCCCCTATCATCATGATCCCAATTTCTCTCCCCCTTTGACATCAATGGCAAAGTTTAGGGCTTCTCCCCCTAAGTTTAATGGAAAAAGGTAACCTTCTTCTTTGGGGATGCTCCCCCTGAACATGTGGCACTCAATAATACTTCATCCTTATTTTTGGTCTTTGGGACTTTTTCTTCCTTGGAATCATTTTGTGTGGCTTATGTATTCTCTCTCTTCTTCATGTCTAGGATGTATATGTTGTTCGGTCTTCTTGTTACAGTTGCAACCAATCTTCCCGGGTTATTTTCTCTGATTTTACATTTTCAGGATTCAAACATAAGAGTGTATCCTTGATCACATGTTTTGCTGACACTGAGGAGATTATGCTTCAGATATTCAACCAATAGGACTTTTCATGCTTTTACATTTTCACTTCCAAGATTTACAGTTCCTTTTCCAAGTATTTTTGTAGATGAATCATCTCCAAATGAAACATTTCCACCTCTTTTCTTCAAGCTGACAAATTTGCTTTGATCTTCGGTCATATGAGATGAGAACCCACTGTCTATGAACCATTCATCTTCTTCTTTGCATTCTTTAGCGACCAATGTTATTCGACAATTTTCATTTTGTGGAATTTCTTTCATTTTCCATGTTGTAGTTGGTATGCAAACATTTGACATACAATTATCTTCCTTCATCTCTCTGCAATATTGTGCTTTGTGACCAAGATTATTGCACTTGTAACATACAATATTTTCATCCATTAATGGGTCAAATGGATTGTAATTTATGTTGACAGGTCTACGAACATTTCCATATCTACTATTTTCACCATTCATGTAGCTTGCATAGTTATTCTTTTCATTGATTCTACAATTGATTGCCTTGTGTCCAAAATTTCCACAAGTATAACAATGTCCAAGAAAGAAATTTTGATACC
>ML829481.1:6497-34165 GCA_009831015.1 Picea engelmannii | reverse complement strand
TTAATAGTTATTTATTTATATTTGTATTTATGTAATTATATTTATTACAACCACAACCTTATCATAGAATTTTCTTGTGGACCTTGCATGTTCACAACCAAGTCCTCATAGGATGAAACCCTCTACATATCACAACCTCCTCCACAAGGAAAAGTTTTCAATGTAGCCATAATTTTTTATGTACTTTAAATTTTCCTCGATTGTAACATTTCCTTGTGAATGTTTCACTTTTATAGGCTTTCTATGACTTGGTTAGCTTTCACACGAAAAAATTGGTTAGCTTTCGCACGAAAAAACACAAATGAGACAATTTTCCCAATCCCTTATACTTGTGGCAATGGACTGAGGCTCTCCACAACCAACATATAGTGTTTATGCCAAAGTCAATATTGATAACCTCTAGAAACAACCAAGGAATTTTTGGCCTTATAGGAAGGTCCTATAAATAGGTTCCAACATCTTTAGGTAGTCTAAAAACTATAAACAAGCTACAAACAATCAAAAAATGGCTTTAAAGATTCATTGCTTTTAGAGGTGACCTATGTTATAGAAAGGCCTATACCTACATTTAAAACCCAAGTTCTAACCGAAATGTCAAGGACTTAGATACTCCTTGAAAACGTATTGAAATACATGGAGATACCATCGTGGACTCAAGGACATCTAGGGGATTGTCCCCGTGTTCCAAGAAAAATTTATGGGACTTTTCAAGGACCATCCCCATGTTACAAGGAAAATTTAGGGGACCTTTTAGCAACCATCCCTAGATTCTTAAGGACTCCTAGACGTCTCTTGCATTGTAGTGTTCCAATGGAGTTAAAAATTGTCAATTTTTTTAAATGCCACTAGTAACACAGGTCCAAATAATCTAAGTTGTAATCCCTAGGCTAAGTTGATTATCTCATTCATTCTTCATCTCACTCACATCAAGCACCTCACCTCTATCTATGCATAAACTTCTTTGGAGCCACCATCCCTTCTCAAGTTCTCATGGAGCCATGTGACATCTTAGGTCTACTTGTGTATTGCTTTGAATTGCCCTTCAATGATATTGTAAATGATATATGGAGGCTCAACCATTTAATTGCAACTGCCATCGAATAACATTTTAGTGTATTGAAAACTAAAGTGCATATTTTGGTTTCCAAATTTCTATTCTCTAAGTTATTTTTGTCTATTAATTTAAATTTGAAACCCTAGATTTCTCTTTGCACATAAATGCATCTTAGAAGAGTTAGCTTTATAGCTTAAAGTTTGCATCAATGATTTTCTAGTGTCATCAAAATCCTTGAAATAATGTTACTCAATGTCTACTATTGGTTGTCTAATAAAATTTACCCTTAGCTTATTACATTGAGGGTGAAGTTATCTTATTGGTGTAAAAGATAATTGTCTCTTTCATGTTGCATTTATTTTATTCTAATTAATCATTTTTCCCAATGAACACATGCAACTTCCATGACTATGGCAATCTGAATATATGTTGTTTGTGTTAAAATATGAGTGTGGTAGGAATGTCAATCAAGTCTTAATCATTTTTTGTGCATTTTCTCTCTGAGTCCTTGCATTTTTATTCAGATTTCAAAAGAACCCAAATGGAGGGCATCTCTTCTCCATCCTCTTAGTCTGAAATGGAACCAACTACAACGCTATGACAGTTCATTGAGAACTCAAGTTCCATCAATGCAAAGAAACCCTTGTTACAATTTGTCAAATAGATCACCCAAAACAAGAAGAAAAACAACGATGGTTCATGGGAATGGCTATGCAACCTATATTATCATACTTTTAAGGGAAATTACACTGGAATATATCATCATCTTTTGGCTATATCTAGGAATATAGTAAAGGTATACACATGTGCATTATAAAAAAATATGTTTTTTGTGAATTCTGTTTTTTTTAAATATATAATTGTCATCCCCAACTCGTCAACCCCTAAAAAATTTAGGGTTGTTCCCTAGATGTTATGGACAACCATTCCCCCATTCCAAAAAATCATGCCACATAGATGGTGACAATATTTATTACCATTTGTTGGAGATTGAATCCAAACTCAATAAATATGTGCAGTGTGCATTAGTTATGAGTGCATAGCATGACTTTTAAATGTTAGGATATTTAGACACTTAGGAGTTAGTTAATATCTACTTTGTCTAATGTGTCATTAGGTAAAAGTGTGTTTCTTAGTTTGTTTCTTTAGTATGTATTAATATGCATTTGTAGTTAGTAAATCTGACGGTCACGAAATGTTCCCAACACAGAGTGATCTGATGGTTCATACTCTCCTTGATCTTAACGGCCATTGATTCGTGACATAACACCCGATTGGTCCATGATATCTATTTAAAGAGCATGGAGGGTCATTTGTCAATGATCAATTGTGAGAAACTTTCTTGTAAAATATCTCTGTAATCTTTTTCTTTTGCATTAATAAACTGCTCCAAATGGTCGCGTTGGCTAGGGTCGTGGATATTTCCCCGTAGAGGTTTTACCACGTGAAAACATCGGTGTGTTGATCTTTGATATAATTATGTGAGTGGTTACTAAAGGTGTTCTTCCTCTGTTGGAATACCTATGTTTTCGAACATGGTATCGGATCCTGCTTGAAGACCCGCTCCTGTTGTAGATCAAGATCATGAAGTTGAGTTGCCTCATCTCCATTTTTTTTCATTTCCGTACATTTCTAGGCCGAGGGGAATGTTTCATTGCGTCCGGAGTACTCGTTTCAGTAAGGAACACTTTTCATTTCACTCTAAAATGTTTATGTTTGCCCAAGATACGGTCATTACAGTCAGATCCGAAGGTATAAAGCCTAAATACACATTTTTTAAATTTTTGCAAAGTATTATTTTGGTTTTATTTCGGTTTGATATTATTTGTTTCTAGGTTTCTACTCTTTTATATCTGTGTATGCTCTTTGCCCCGTGCCCTGTGTGATCTCGTCAAATCATAAACAGATAGGAAAATGTGCATCTTCCAGGTAAGCTAACTGAGATCTAACCCTTGTTGTCATCAAGAAGCGAAATTTTTTTCTTGTGTGAAAAGAGGTTTTTTTTAGCACGCTCTACAAGGCCGTCTTCCACAACAACAACAATCCTCTTGCAAAACAATACAATATGTTTTGCTAGCCCATTCGATTAAAAGTTTCTTTATTAAGTAAAAGGTCTTGAGTTCGAGTCTCTCTTTTGTTACTTTTTTTTTTTTAAATCATGCTAATATTGTAAAGTGTATTTCACTTCAAGTATAAAAGTGAATCACTATAACTAGCTTTAATATTTTATTTTAGAGTTATTTATTTTGCATGAAGTGACTTCATTGTAAAAGTGATTCCCACTTCGCTTTATAAAAGTGGGTCACTTCATAAATCAACTTACACCACCACGTGGTCATTTGGTTACCGTTTATGTCTTTTTTTAAAAGGGCATAACTCTCACATCCGAAGTCTGTTTTAAGTGTCGTTTTTTTTAAACCGCATAACTTTTCGAGATATTTCCATTCAGATCATCAGTTTCAGTTTTTAAATCCATATTATCTGCATATCTAATATGGATTCTACAAGTAATCTCTTATTTAACAGCACCAACTACTTCCAATGGAAATCGCATATGGAGGATTTATTAAGAAGTAAAGGTGTGTACCAGATTACCTTGGGAAAGGAAATAGCACCCACTGATGATGATAAGAAATCCAAATGGGATAATAAGAATGAAAAAGCATGTGGATTAATCGGAATGTCCATCTCTCATGATTTAAGGTTCCACCTTCAATCAATTGATAAACCCAAAGAAGATTGGGAAAAGATTGAATTTGTGTTTGGTAAACACAATATTATTCGAACACAACAGTTAGAAAATCTAGTACTAACTTTAAGTCCAAGTGATTTTTTTTGCATTGAAGACTATCTATCTAAGTTTAAAACACTCAAAACTCTATGTGAATAATGTAAGATAAAGATAGAAGAAGATCGTTGCATCTATATTATTCTTTCTAAGCTAGGTAGTGCATATTTTATGTTTGTATCTACCTTTTATGCCATGCAAGAGGCTCTATGGGAAGCTTATCAAAAACCCGGTCTTGAGAACTTTTTTGATGCTTTGATTAGAGAGAGAGATAAGCTAATACAACTTGGAGTGATCATCACTATAGGTACCTCCAAAAAAGCCTTAGTTTTCCATCAGAAAGATAAACCCAACAATCCCAAGAAACAACATCCTCTCCACAACAACAAGCAATATAAGGGTCCCAAACCCACTCAAACAGCTTCTGCTCCTAATGGAGACAAAGGAGCAAAATACAAAAATAAGAAGATTAACAGACATTGCAAATTTTGTGATAAAGATGGTCATGATTAGTCCAAATGTTTCAAGAAGATGACATCTTTAGAAGCAGTGATGAAGAAGCACAACATCAATATTGATTCTACTTTTTCTTCTTCTTCTTCTTCCCATGTGTTGAGGAAAATATATGAATTGATCTTACTCAAGCATTTTCAGACTTTACTTGGCTAAAAAAAAGTAGACGGGAATATCACCCTAGGCTTATAGATAACAAAATAACATCCTAACATCACAAGTATTAATTACGAATGCTTAGGCTAGTCTTTTATCAACAAAAAGCTTGCTAGAAATTCAATTTTTATGTAATTTTCTAAATATATCAGTTGTTGAAATAAATGTAAGAACATAAGTAAAGATACCAAGATGATAATCAAGATATATGAGACATAAAGAAGTCATTTATTTCATTCCAATTCACCAAAGAGTCATTGTCTTTACAAAACTTCACACTCAAATCTTGGACCATAGTCAAACTTAGAAATCCCCGATGGAACATACAAAAGGACCTTTGACAGAAAATCAAAACTGAACTCTAAAAATTGGATCAGCTTGCCACAGATTGTTTCCCACTCGACTCTGCACAATAGCCTTTATCAGTCATGAAAACTAATTCACAAACAGACAAGTCTACACAAACTATCAAAGATAGATCAACACCTCTGAAGAACAAGTGTCTGAATGATTTGATTCAGCCCTGAATATTGTTGTCTACAATAAGACCCTGCTATCACAAAAGTGAATTAGGCTCTGATGAATGCATGAATGAATGAAAACTGAATTATCTAAACATAAAATCAAAGAGAAAACCTTAGCATTCTTTGTGCTTCTATCCTCCTTTGTTCCTCCCCTTACTTTTGCTTTTAACAAATTAGAATTGGTTGAAGTAGTTGAACCAACTTATTAGTTAAGCTAACTAAAGACTCAACTAACTTTAGTTAGGGGGGGGGGATTAATAATCATAATAGGGTCATAAATAAATGATAATTAGTAGGTGGGACCCCTTGTGACTCCCTTTAGTTCATAAAAAACATAATCATCATAACATAATCCATTAGTTCAGCAAACACACCCCTTGTGCCTCCCCTCAAACACATTTACCTTTGGTAATTTTAGCTCATGAAATTTGAAAATACTTCAAAATAATACTCATATCTCCAAAATAAAACATGTTGTCCAAAATTCATGAAGTCCATTGTCATAAAACAATAAATAACATAAAATTCAAAATCCATATTTTCCAGTCTGTGATACAACCCTTCCTTGGTTGTTGTTGTCGCCTTTTGACTTTCTTGAATTTTCCTTGGGCTGAGCAGATCCTTTAGGCTTTATCTCACTGATCACATGGGAACAATCATCCCTCAAATGCATCCGTGAAGACACGGATTTGTCAGAGTCATCGGAGGGTGAGGAAGGGGCAGCAATAGCTTTTCCTTTATCAAATGCATGGTGGGCTTCAGTCTTAAATCTCTTGCTCGCGTAGGAATATTGCACTGGTGAGTGGTTAGGGGCAGCTTGGACAATGGGGTTCAAAGGTGGAGGAGCAGGCAAAGTTAATTTTGGCCAGCCACGGTGTTAGGAGACTGTCGGGTGAACAATCTTCTGCCACCCATCATTTTCCAGGACTTCAGGCTGTAAAGAGACATGAGGAAGCACAGGGATGTCGGGGGCTTGAGGGGCTTGGAAAGGAGGCCTTTCAAACCTCGGTTGGACTATTCTCTTCCCAATCCAATTAAAGAATCCAGCATGAAATAATTGGCCAAGCTCTTCTGAATCAGCATCAAAATGTATAGAGAACCTAGGCCTTCTTGGGCCTCGGTTCCAGTTACCTCTACATTTGTTTCCTCAGCCACGGATTCCCCGACTAAAAAAACTCATCTTGCATATGTTAACAATTAGCAAATAGTCTGTTAAATAACCATGCATGACAACTCCTTAAAAATATGAAATAGATTTGGCTCATAATGTATCAAGCTCATGCAATCCAATCCATACAAATTGTTCTAACGTTAATCAACGAGCAGGGGGGTGAAAAAGTGTTATGGGATATGTGAGGGGTTTGTATTGAGCGTAAATATGATATAATGAAAGGGGAGAAGAAATGGTCACTGCTCAATGACAACAACAATCAATTGTAAATCAACCCAAAAAACCTTACTACAATACACTCAAGACATTGCGACTTCATCCACTTAACACATAAATCTCTTAGCTATAATCAATATCAGAACAGGGAGTGAACAAAATGAATCTAGGATATGTGAGGGGGTTGTAATTAGCGGAAAGTGAGATAATGACCCGGGGGGGTGAATGTTTATTGTTCATGAGATTAATGAAGAAATCCATAACATATTTTGCAGTAAGAAAAATATGCATCAACCAACAATCAGATCACTGAGTAAAATTCCTGTGTATTTGCCTAATTTCACTGTCCATTTACATCCCAAAGCCATTACAAAACAGAAGTAATTCACACAATTTGTAGGAGGCTCTGTTTCCTTTATTCACACATTCTGCACTTTATAGCAGTCAACAACAACACTCATTCCCAATCTATAATTATTAACATCCATCACTTCCATACATTTCCCAAATCCACATCTATAATTCAAAGTAGTGTTTCCAAAGATAACAATGAAGTCACTATTTCTGTAATAGAGCCAATCGAGATCTGTAATGATATTCGTTCCCATACATATTAATAGTAAAATAATCAAGACCAAAATAACCAAAACCTCGCATGTCATGTCTAAAATGACAATTTACTATACAACCAACAGCCAACACTTTGACACAGACTATGCAGGGGGGAAATGTCCAAGGCAATGTAACCATGCAACTGTAAAATGGGACATCTCAATGCGTCTTAAAATTCGGGCCAAATACCCAACACGATTGTCATCAACAGTGGTCATTTTCTATAAATAACATTCTTAAAGAAAAACTCGGAGGGTATCACTGAGTATAAGAACCAATTATCATACTACAAATAGAGCGCAACCAACCAAACACCATGATAAACAATTCGACTTATCACAAAAAACACTAGTCATGTCAATAACTCAACATATCATGCAGAGACTGTGTATATTACTAAGTGGTTAGTTGTTTAAGTCACATCACGATTTAACCAAGCTGTGCATACTCGGACTATTCAACCAATGAAGGATGTTATGGATATGCCTTTGATAGCTACCCAGTTCGATTATCATTCGGCCTCGGAGAGAACATAGTTACCATGCCCCATGTTTCATTTTCAAAACACCACATACAAAACGCGACCTGTCTGAGCAACCCTAAGCATGTGTGACCCATGTCAGCCATCAACCAAAACACCACAAGTGCCAACTAGTGATTGTACATCAATCAACAATTTTCCATTGTGGTAAAAAAACAATCAATAGAACAAGTCATGGTATATGTACATAACCATGCATCTAATCGACATGGCAGAGGTCTTTCCATTCAAAAACAACTAAGTTTCGTTCATATCTAGCGGGTGGCTTGCGAGCTTTAGAAACGCAAACTATCAATGTAAGGTTCATAATCTATCACAAAGGCAATGATGAAAACCAAAACCACACGGCTGCCATAAGACCAACAGGTGAGCCCACGTTCGAAGTCATAGACCACAACAATCGGGAACAACTGAACAAGCTCGAAAGACTCCCTATGCAGCTCTAGTCTGGAGGGTTAAGGTTTTGTACAGTAGTCATCACAGGGAGGACTATGACGCTTGTAAACGGGAGGCATTTCCTTGACAAAGCCGAATAGGAATACAAGGCTCTAATTAGACCGAAGAATCACGAATACAACCATCCATCCATGATTTTAAAACCCTTTAACCAAACGTAGTGGTAACCAAAAACTACCACCCAGGAAGACCACCAAACCCGATGAACTCAAAAAAATTATAAGCATAACCATCCATCTTCCATTCGAAACCCAAAATTTCACACACTTACGGTACTCAAGACAAACACAAACCCACACAATTGAGCCAAAAAATATTTCGTAACCAGAGTGAAGTCAAGAATGACCAAAAGAGACATCCATGTTAATCGAAACCTCAAGACAAGAGGTGGTCGAGCGGTTTCACCTTGCCAAAAATCCGGAACGCAATCACAACAGCTAGATCAAACAATATTCTGACTAGGGTGGCGGCCAACGGGAAGGTTAAAGGTGACGTGCAGTAAATGCACGTCGCCTCCACCCATATCACATTTACTCCATAGTACATGCCAATGAGCCTCCATTAACACCATTAATCAACCAATGCATCGAGAATATCAACACATTTAAACCATAACATCATCCAAGTTCCACAATTCAACCATTTGCATCGTTACCTTGCCAAATGTGCTACCCATGTCATAACTCAAATAAATCATTTGACCACTATACAATACAACCATCACCAATAACATAATTACCATAAAAATTGTAAATCCATTATTTCCATGAGCCACCAAGGTTTATAACATATGCATACCGATTGCATCAACCAATCCATAACCATTGCATTATTACCTTGCCAAAATGTGCCACCAAAATTTCCACCACATGCATATATAAAAAATGTAATTAACGCAATTCCATGGCCATTTCCCTGTTAGCTAGGGTTTAATGGTGATCAACAAATATTTTATGCATGTAGTATTGCAAAACTAGGTTCCTTTGCACATGTTGTAATATCTTACCTTCTTCAAAATTGCCTTTAATGTAGCTTTAATAAAATGTTTGTTATGCAGGTGCAATAGGGAGAGTCACCATTAATCAATAGCAGGCTGTAATATCATGAAGGAACAACATCACGAAAACTCAACCCATATCAGTAACAGTGATATCAACATTGATCATGTAAACCTATGCAACACATTATCATAACAAAAATGAACAGATCTGGCTCTTCAAAACTTCAAGAGGGTCCCACCTACTAGCATTATTTATTCTTATTTAATAATAGGCTTTAGCAACACTTTGCGGGCAAAATTACGTTGACGTTTTCAATCGTCAACACCATGGACATGCACTTTCAGTTGTTGGTTTCTCCTTCAATGCAACTTCTACTTCTACTTCTGATGAGTGGTTTATTGATTCTGGAGCATCTTATCATATGGCTAAGGATAGAGACATATTTTCTACTCTAAATGTATGTAACACCAAGAAAATATTTGTTGGTGATGATAGATATCTTACTGTTGAAGGATCTGGAACAGTTCAAGTAGAAAATGGTCATTTCACTGATGTATTATGTGTTCCAAATCTTTCTTGTAACCTTCTATCAGTATATCAAATCACTCATTCAAGTGAAGGTAAAACCGTAGAGTTTTCACCTCACCAAGTTGTAATCAAGCATCTAAAAGATCCTAAGCATGTTCTTGCAACTGGAATTGTTGATGATATTACCAGGTTGTACAAGTTTGACAACTTTGGGTCATCATCTTTTTCATCAGTTTTTGTTGCTCATAGCGATGACTTGAGCAAACTTTGGCATGAGNTACCAGGTTGTACAAGTTTGACAACTTTGGGTCATCATCTTTTTCATCAGTTTTTGTTGCTCATAGCGATGACTTGAGCAAACTTTGGCATGAGTGGTTTGTTCATTTAAACTATCGCTCCTTGCAGCAACTATGTAATCAACAGATGGTGACTAGTCTTCCTCTTGTTTCATGTAGAGATGGTGTATGTGCCAGTTGTGTTCTCAGAAAACATCATCGGGACAGTTTTGACAAACGTGCCTCTTGGCATGCCTTGGGTCCTTTGCAACTTGTTCATAGTGATTTATGCGGTCCACTTTCTTCTCCTTTTTCTGGGTGCAAGTATTTCTTAACTTTCATTGATGACTTTTCCAGACATACTTGGGTTTACTTCTTAAAACTTAAGAGCGAAGTTTTTGACAAGTTTTTGGCCTACGAGACTCTTGTAGAAAAGCAATCTAGAAATCCAATTCAAAGGTTACGAACAGATAATGGGGGCGAATATGTGAACAATAATTTTACAAGTTACTGCACTACACAGGGAATCCAAATGCAACACATTGTTCCATATACACCACAACAAAATGGTGTTGATGAGAGAAAGAACCCTACATTAAAAGAAATGGTTAATTGTATAATCCAATCTAAGGGATTAAGTCTAAAGTATTGGGTGGAAGCCATCAATTGTGCAAATTACATAGTAAATCGCACTCCCACAAAGGCTCTTAAAAATATAACACCGGAAGAAGCTTAGACTAAAATTAAACTAGATGTAAGTCACTTTTGTGTATTTGGCAGTATAGCATGGGCTCGCATTCATGATGAGAAAAGGAAAGCATTGCAGCGTAAAAGTGAGAAGTGTATATTTGTTGGTTATTATGAAGATGTCAAAGGTTACAGACTTCTTCAACCACATTGTAATGAAATTATTATTAGAAGAGATGTTAAATTTGATGAAAATATCTTGGCTTGCGAGCCTAATTCGACGTTTGTGCCTTCTTTGGCCTGCTAGCCTAATTCGGCGGTTGTGCCTTCTTCGGCCTACGAGCCATCTTCAGCGTTTTTGCCTTCTTCTGTTCTGATTTATTCTTCAGATGATGACAGTGAGGATGAAAATCCACCTTTGTATTCTAACCTTCCTCCCGATGAGTCCTTTGAACCTGAACCAACACCATCTCCATCGCTTCCTAGATGGGTTTGTTCAACACAAGAAACAGCTGGTGATCTTGTCGGTGATCATTCAGATCAGGGTCGGACACGTTCACAGTTCCAGCGAGCCTCTTCTCTTTTGGCTCAAGTTTCAGAAACTCATGATCCTGAGACATTTGCAGAAGCTTCAGGTCATCCAGATTGGGATACAACAATGAATGAAGAGTATTGTTCTTTAATGGAAAATGATACTTGGGATAGTGTACCTCTTCCAAAAGGAAGAACATTTTTCAGATGTAAATGGGTCTATAGAACTAAGTATGCATCAGATGGAAGTGTTGAAAGACACAAGGCTCGATTAGTTGCCAAAGAATTTTCCCAAGTTGAAGGAATTGACTATAATGAAACTTTTGCCCCTGTAGCCAAAATGAATTCCATCCGACTTGTTCTTGCACTTGATGCCTCACATAAATGGGAGGTCCATCAAATGGATGTCAAATCTGTCTTCTTGCATGGAGATTTGCAAGAAAAAATCTACATGGAACAACCACCTGGCTATGTCCAGAATGACTCTAGCCTTGTTTGTCGCCTTAAGAAATCTCGTTATGGTCTCAAGCAAGCTCCTCGAGCTTGGTATGCCAAAATGGACAACTTTCTTATTGCCACTGGATTCTATAGATGTCATTTTGATCCTAATGTTTATACCAAGAAAGTAGGAAGCCATCTCATAATCCTTGTCCTTTATGTTGATGACATTATCCTTACTGGTAGTGACTCAAAACTTTTAAACCATGTGAAAATCGTCTTTAAGAAGAAATTTGAAATGACAGACTTAGGCTTTTTGCACTATTTCCTTGGCCTCCAAGTTTTGCAAACCAATGAAGGAATTTTCCTTTCCCAGTCTAAGTATGCTTCTGACCTTATTCATCGTTTTCACGTGGATGATTGTAAACCAACCCCTTCTCCCTTCTAGTCTAGAGTCAAGTTTACTGCCACTTGTACTTCTCCCGAAGTTGATGCCACCCTGTACCGTCAATTAGTTGGTAGCCTCTTATACTTGATTCATACACGTCCTGATTTTTCCTTTGTTGTTAGTCTTGTTTCCCGGTATATGCAAACACCCCATGAAAGCCATTGGAAAACAACTAAAAGGATACTTCGTTATGTCTATGGTACAGTTCAGTTCGAGATACATTACAATTCAGGGGGGACTCCTTTATTGGTTGGTTTCACTAATTCAGATTGGGCCAACGACCCTGATGATCAGAAGTCTACTGCAGGTTATGTTTTCAGCCTTGGTTCAAGACTTGTCACTTGGGCCTGCAAGAAACAACAGGCTATTGAACTTTCTTCAGCAAAAGCAAAGTATCGAGCAGCGGTAAATGCAAGTCAGGAAGCCTTGTGGCTTCGACAGATCCTTTCAGATTTTGGATTCCAGTAGCAGCATCCGGCCAACCTTTGGTGTGACAATCAGAGTGCCATCAAGCTCGCCAAATTCCCAGTTCAACATCAGCATAGAAAACACATAGATTTATACATGCACTTCATCAGAAAGCTCATTCATGCTCAAGTTATCGAAGTGCTCTTTTTCTCTACAAAAGATCAAGTTGCAGACATTTTCACAAAGTCTCTTACAGAAGAAAAGCTTTCCAAACTTCGATCTATGTTAGGAGTTCAGGAAGTTGTCATTAAGGGGGGATAGGCTCTAATGCCTCCTTCCTTCTCCCATTGTGTCACCATTGTAAATCCTTCAATCCTATCCCAAGTTCTTAAGGGGGGATGTTATCATATTTAGACACTTAGGATTTAGTTAAGAACCACTTGGTCTAATGTGTCGTTAGGTAAAAGTGTGTTTCTTAATGTGTTTCTTTAGTATGCATTTGTAGTTAGGAAATCCGACGATCATGATATGTTCCCAACATAGAGTGATCCGATGGTTCATACTCCCATCGATCTTAACGGCCATTGATATGTGGCTTAACACCCGATTGGTCCATGATCTCTATTTAAAGAGCATGGAGGGTCATTTTCCAATGATCGATTGTGAGAAACTCTCTTGTAAATTCTCTATGTAATATTTTTTCTTTTGCATTAATAAATTTATCCAAGTGGTCGTGTTGGCTAGGGTCGTAGATGTTTCCCCGTAGGGGTTTTACCACGTGAAAACATCAGTGTGTTGATATGTGATCTGGTTATGTGAGTGGTTATTGAAGTTGTTCGCCCTCTGTTGAAATACCTGTGTTGTCAAACATTAAAGTGGCATCTTAAACTTGTGGTATTAGCATGAATATCTATAACTCTTTTTGTGTAACTCATCCAAACAAAGTAAAATCATAGGTAGCTAAAACAGGAAGCCACTTATTCAAAGATTTGTTACCAAGTTATTCACTAATACAGTTTCAGGGAACCGGCATATTGGATAGTAAACATATAAATACAACAAAAATGCCTAGAAACAAGGGCATGACCCTTGGATGAACTCTCTATGTGTAACGCATTCAAACCAAGTAAAAACACAGGGAACTAAAATAGGAAGTCGTGTATTTGTTACCAAGTTAATCAGTGATATAGTTTGGATATTAAGCAAATAGATATGATGAGAAATGCCTAGAAACAAAGGCATGACCCTTTGGATGTCTAATTGGTAAGTAGGAAACCCCAACTAAACCCAACTAATGAATTTCTTCCTCACCAAGAGAATTTAGATACTTACTAGTTTATATTAGACCTCAAAAATCTTTGCGAGGCACATTGATTGTGAAAAGGTAATTTTTTACTTTCTGCTAGCGTGCAAAGAACTTGAATCTAAATCTTTACATTCAGATAAAGAATCTGACAAAAATCATGCCACTACCATTGAAGGCAAATTGTCCTCCTAAAAATAGGAGTAATTTAACATTGAAAGAGAGGTGTAGCGGAGATCATCTTTGGTCCCAAACAAGAAAAAGAATTCTCTTATCCCTGGGAGATTGGTCAAGTAATGAAGAAAGAAGCATAAGCATTTGCAACCCTACAAGGACTACAAGTTGAACCTCCTCAGATACCACTATTATGGGACACTACACACTCATTGGCAGGGCCTTAAAGAACATTGGAAATGTTATTCTCATTTTGTGGGATAACTAAGGAGATTATGTCTCGAGGCCCTCGGGTTGCAGATATGGAGTGTCGAGAGACTACATGACCAGCAGTATCCACTTGCATAGATAGAGACCCTTCTCACGACCACAAAAGTCAAGATTTTCAGATGGCATCCACCACACCAGCTGGCTTCCAAGAGGCATTGGGCCTTGCTCCATGAGGTACAAGTTGGGTATTATGGTGAGTGTCATTTCAATATTTGAGGCATTTGAGTATGTTGTATCTTAGACCGCTTTAGATTTGATGACTTATGCTTGGACATTATGTCTTTTGCCTTGTTTCACCTTGGTGGTTTACATTGTGCCATAGTAAGTGGCTTTCCTTGGGAATGGGTTTGCTACTAGGAACTCCCTAGAAGATCCATCGTACCGTTCTCAGCCATACATACCACTTTCCATCACTGAAACCCCCCATTTCCTTATATCTTGGTATTATAGAGTGTATTGACCCAAGAAGGGGTTGTCCCTCATTCTATGGGAAGAAGGGGTTGAAGGCCCAGAGGGATTGTTGTTGGTTAAAAGGATAAAATCCTATATAAAAACCTTCCATATGTTGCGCTCGGGGATCCCCCAAGAAAGCAATGAAAGGTTTATTTGTAAGAAAAGGAGGACCCACAAGAATAAAAGATAGAATGCTTTGGGGGTTAGTTGGAGGATAGGAGGTCTCATCGTCAGCTGGCCTATCATGATCATGGGTATCTAGTGGTATGACATTACCATCATCTAGTCACCAAGCCAGGGTAATGGCTTTCAGTTGCATGGCTTAGAGAAAGAGAGTCTCGTCACGAGCCAACCCTCTCATTTTCGCAAGGTCTTTGTGAGTGACACTATCATTATCTGGACACCACACCAGGGCAATGGCCTTCAACTCGTCTTTTAAAACATGAAAGAAATGAAGAATGGAAAGAGGATGGACTAGGAAAAAGTGCATTGCAAACGAAGGTGCCACACACCCTCTACAAAGGCACCCATGAATGAGACTCTACAACCCCTTGTATGTCATGAACCCCATGCCCTTTGAGTCTTAATCCTTAACCACTTCACCCACTTTACATGGCTTAGAGAGGGATCACTTGGGAAACACTCATTGACCTAGGAAATATCTACCCAATAGGACACCTCGTCAACCCTCCCATATCCAAGCTTGGAAAATCGTATAATGTCTTTGTGCACTTGTTTGATGGGGTAATCTTTGATGCACATGCATAGGTGGCTCATTTATTGATTTGATTTGCTCATCATGATATTTTGACTTGAGATCCTTGGAGGGCGTGCTTATTTGTCTTTGAAGAACCTAGTTGGTGAACAGTTTTGGAGGAACAAGCTTAGTTGGGCTTCCATGGGGCTTGAAGCCCACAGGTTGGATGCCAAGGGATTGCATGCCAGATAAGAGAGACACACCTTTGGAGACCTAGAGGACACCTTCGGAGGCCTAGAGGACACCTTGGATGACATGACCTAGCCCTTGCATGCCAAACATTTTTCCTAGGAGAGGCAAAACGTCATCTTTTGGAGGCTTGACATCATGCTTGAGGGGCTTGAGGTGGTGATGACTACACATGGCACATTTTGAAGGAAGGAACCCTTGGATTTTGAAGTAGAAGGATGGATTGGAGACACATGGCCTTTGGAGACCCAACCCTATCATCTTCAACTCAATGTTTGACCTAAAAGTGCCAAAACATCCCTCCTAAAGGGGTGGTGTCACTTTAAGTTAGAGTTTTCTTTGTGTAAAAGTGAATTTAAAGATTAATTGTTTAATACTATTTATGTAAAGAGGAAAGATTAGGGTTGTTGACCCCTAATCTTGTGGTTTACCCTAAAATTATGTGGACAAACTATGTTAGTGACATTTTGTATAAATAGAGATCATAAGATCTCATTTTAAATCATATCTCTCCCATTTGGAGAGGCCTTTGACTGAAATTTTTTCTATCTTTGGCTATTTTTTCTCTTATGCTCTTGTGTATGGCTACTTTCTTGGTTATTGGTTGGTGGAAGTGATGCCCTAGCCTTGGAAGGCTCTTATTTTGCTATTGTGGTAGTTTGTCTTAGCATTTTTCCTTGAATTGGTAGGGCTTTTATTTTTTGATATCATTTGTTATTCAAGTCAGTGTTATTTCGCTAGAGCTAGGTGGGAAGTATAAGAGCATACACACCCACCTTAGCCTCCATCATTTTATGCTTAAGTATTGTTGATTTAATAAGGGTTTACTAAGAAAAATATAAGTCCATACACCCTCTTAGTCTAAACCCTAGCTAGAGATACTTGCCTTGGGGAGTAAGAGGATTTACACCCCCAAGGAGATAGTACCTCTAGCTCTCTTTTTTCTTGACTCCATTAACCCAATCATTAAAGGAACTAGTCATCACTTGTTGCATTGGAGATATAAAATTGTTGCTTTGGGAAATGTGAAATTTAATGATTTTGAAGTTGTTCCTAGTGGAATCTAATCTATGTTATATATGTTTGTTTGAGCCACTAGGGAATTTCATTTCTCCAAGTATTTCTTACTTTTGTTACAAATTTAACCTACAACAATTAGGGTTGCAGAAAACCCTAGCCAAATTCTTCAGCAACTCATAATTTAATCGTTGAAAATTGCCTAAAATATGCCCACATAATCTACCAAGTACAATGCATCTTTTGGAAAGTTTTGAGCAAGTTCTAGTGGTTGAATCTCTTGTTGTAATAATAAGTTTGTTACAGACATAAGGTTGATAAATATCAATACAGTAAGCTTTTTGTTTCATCCTTTCTTTTTTGCTTAAGTATTGCTTCATCATTGTTGAGTTAAGCTAGCTTTCACTAGCTTGTCTCTTGCTTGTTCAATTATAATTTTAGCACTTATTTTGTAGCTTTATTGTCTCATATATGTTGATATATATCATTGATTATTGTTTCAATTAGGGACAACAAGCTTAACTTGCGTGTCCACCTAACATACTATATACAAGTGTGGTTTTTCTTGTGTCTCGAGCAGGTACAATCACTTTTGCAAGTACCCAAAGACTCGACAACTTTAAACCACCTGAAGACGAGTCATCAAAGCCACTTTCCTCCTCCATCATTGACCTTTACGGGGATATTTATCTTCCTTCCCTTACATCCATCTCAATCCCCCCAAGGTCACCAAGATCACCTCCTTAGAGTGACCTAGTCAACCTTGAAGCGTGGGACCTATATCGAGGTGACATTGGGTATAGTGTCCCTTAGTCGTCACCACTTGGCAGTTGGGTCAAGATTTTCCCAACCTACAACTTGTGCGATAACAGGAAGCATCTCCTCTCCAGCAATAGCCAAAATTATTTGACGAGCCAAGGTTCTGGCCCAGAAATTCACAAGGGCCTCATTTAACCTTCTTTGACCCAAAAATACAGAGGCAGATTATATCAAAAATAAGAGAAACTATTCTGCAAAGAAATGGAGTCGGAATTCATCAATTTTCATTTTCGACCATGATAGACATCCCCCCTCTGAGCTTAACTCCTCCCTGATCATAACTCCCACACATTGAAAACCTCATGATGCCATCTATTAACCCCTACATTTTCAACTTGGAAAATCTTGAGGGTTAAGAGTCAGTATGCACTATTTTGGCTCGCATTCTGATATTCTCCCAGAGTTTAGCACTTGTGTTGAGCAAGAGGTTGGTTCCCATCAGAGGCAGTGATATGATCGGTACGTGGTTGTTTTGTTTAGAGTTAGGATTGGCTTAGTTTCCCATGCATTTTGAGAGAGATGTCTACATACAACGGGTGTTGCTACTATTTAGGAGACATGGTTTGAGTGGATTTTTTGACAGTTTGGAGCAGTTCTGAGCATACATAGATGATCCTTGCATGATTCTAGGCCTGATAGCACTTTTCCAGACGACATGCAAGAAATTTCTATTTTTAGTAGTTCGGGCTCTAGGCCTCGGATTCTTATTATGAATACATATTCTTGATCCTTGAGACATTCAGAATCTTTTAGACCTTTTCCGAGATGATTTGGCACATATTTTTATTTTTTGCAAGTTGAACACTAGGGCTTGCATGTCGACTCTGATTGTGGATTCAGATTCCTTATCGAAAATCAAATCCAATAGGTATAATATCATGGACATGCGAAGACTTTTTATTTTTAGTTGTGTATATTTTTAGCAGTGGACACATGATGTTGGTCTCCTAGTCATTTTGAGCATTTGTGGAGAGTTCGGGTCAGTTTCGACCGGTTTCAAATTTTTGGGACTAGATGGTTATTTTCGGAAATTTATCATTTTAGTTGTCATTGTCATCTCTAGCAATGACAAGTGGCAAGCTCAAATTTCAACATGTGGCAGGGAATCAGGATGATGTGACATCTAACATGGCATCATGGATCAAGGGCACATTTTCCAAGGATTGTGTATTAAATGAGAATTAATTAAGCTAAAGAGGTGGTGCATGGGCGAGGTGGCATTGTCTGGAGAAAGTTTAGCCACTCAAGGCTAAGTTTTCTCTATTCCTTTCACTTTTCGTATTCTCACTTTCCATGCAATCAATGTCTAAAATTTCTCCCTAAATTGCTTTTAAATGCAAAATTCATATATTTTAGAAAATCCCTAAAAACTAGGGAGAATTTTCCTTTAACTCGTAACTCTCTCATCCCTTGGCAAAATTTAGCGATCTAACATGCGTTGGAAAAATAAAATTATCCCCCATGCATCTTAGTCATTATTTAACTCACTATGCACATACACTCTCACTCATAACTTACCCATGCACATTACTCACTCACACTTATTCCTTCATGTGCATTAACTCCTATATTCTTCACACTCCTCTCCTAAATATCGGATGATCTGCATTGGTTATTGGCCGGATTTTTGTGGCAGCGGCACATACTTTATTTTTCCCTCTTCTCTCATGCTTCTCTCTCATTCTTTAGTCTAGTTACTCATCTTTGAGGAAAGTGATCATTGTATCGATTGTGGACTCATCAATTGTGGCGCAACCAACCCTCTTGCAAGCCTATCAATAAAGAAGTTGGGTTTGTGTTCGAACCTTCTTTTCTTGTCGGTATTTTGAGAATTTTGTAATCAGATTTGTCACTTTCCTTACTATTCATTGTAGTTGTATTGATCTTTTGAGTAGTTTTCTTTTCTATTTCTCTTCTATATTTCTCGTGTTAACCCTGTAGGATCCCTCCAAGCAAACAAGCTATCTTTCCCAATTGTTTTGGATAGTTTAAACACATTGTCCAGAACATAACAATGGTTGTTTTTTGTCATTAAACACAGAAAATCAGAATTTATGACAGCAACAAATCACCCTAGGGACTCCCCCCTGAGGCTGGCAAGCACCAACCCAAACGGATAGGGGTCTATCCCATGACGATTTGGGGCTTTACTCCTTTAATTAACCATTTTTTCATCACTGAAATATCAGATTTATCAGAGCAATTGGAGGGTGGAAAAGTGTGCTAACAAATTGGTGTCGTTGTCGAGGATCGTAAGCATTGGTGACAATGATATTGGTGAGTTTTCATTTCATTGTTTTACTTTGTTTTAACTCACTTGGAAACTCCATGGGATGTAGGGACAACTCCATGGAGCACTGACACAAGAATTTATTTCGATTTTGATTCCCTCACAAAGTCTAGTTTCGAGCTTGAAGAAGCCCTAACACCTTTTCCCAAAACAAGACTATTCATTCACCATGAACTCCTCTCGAAATTGGTAAGCGTATGAGTTCTTAGGTAAGTTCTTATTAGACAAGTACTATGGTGAGTGTATCTTCAATATCTTCATCTTTCATTTTATTTCCATCTCGAGCTAAGTACTAGAGTTGCAGCTGTGTTTTTTTTTCTATTTGAGACTAACAATATGGATGCAGTTGTGAAGCCACCAATAAGGTGGAGAATTTCTTCCTTCTACCCACAAAGTTTTGTTGCATTCCCAGATTATCCTCATGACTTACCTGCACATAAATGGCTTAAATGCATACCTTTGATAGCAGGGAGGTTGGAAGAATCAGTTGAGGATCACTTGGCTAAATTTTTGCAAGTGGTGGACGATTTTGATGTGGAACATGAGGATGTTTGTGTCAGCCCTCGAGGGGGGGCACGAGTATGGTACAAGTCCATTCCTAATGCTTCTATTGATGGATGAGATTCCTTCCTGTTAACTCCTCTAATAAACTAGTGGATTTATTTCTATTCTAGGTGATAGGTTGTGACCTCAAGTCATATTTTGAAGTTTCTGCAATCATTAAGCTTAGGTTTTTGGTTCTGTTTTAGAAAATAATGTGGTCCATGAAGTCTTCTTTTCCAAAATTTCCATATTTCATTTTCAACAGCTAACTTATGTTCGAAAGTTGGATGTGCGTTGAGGAAAGTTTCGACTTTCCACAACTAAGGGACACTTTTCATTAATGGGTACACTGTTGAAAGTGGTCAATCTCAAGAGGTTTGAAAATCAGTTCGCGGGTGGCGCGCTGTGGAAAGTACACGCTTTCCGCAGCTAAGGAGCGGTTCAAATTGATATGGCGCGTTGTGGAAAGTGAATACTTTCCGCAGCTAACAAGGGTTTCCAAAAAGAGTCGTGCGCTGGTGAAAGTGGCAAGCGAGCATTGGCAGAGGCGTTCTCCACGGGCCGTTGCTGCACAATACGGGAATCACGTGCGTGATATCCACGTATGACAGTAATCATGATGTGATCACCCCCACGACAGAGTAAATCCAAGGCAGGCACTGACAGGAGTGGGCAATCATAGAAACTCAATCGTCCATGTCAGGATATGACTGTAATTTGAATTCGTTCCAGAACCCACGCTCAATGCTCATCACATCCGGAATGGCAAGTTCGTGTTCGGCGACGCAGGTACAGAGAAGGTACCGCCGGCCTGACACGACCAAATCGAACAGAGGTTTCATATCACAAATCGTTTCCAGAATGATGTTGAAGTTTTCATTTGTTCCAAAACAGAGCCGAAGCCCGAACTGCTTTCAACAGCGCAAAACCTCGGCTCAACTAGGCGGTTACAGGGTTTACATCCGTCAAGTTTTTGAGCTACAGCATGGTGAGAAAACGCAGTGGCGCTTTACTCAAACGAGAATTGGATAACTTATCCTTTTTGCAATCACATCCCGAGGTCCAAAGGCATTTTTCAAATGCAGACTGCATGGAATCCGCAGAAAGGTTACAAATTGGATGCCACCAGGCCACGGCTGAAGCCTTTGCCAGGACTTTTGATGGCAACAAAGCTCGCGTCGGCTCTGTAGAAATCAAAGTGGATGAGACTGTCATTTCCGCAGCTACAAGATTGCCAAGAACCGGTCAAAAATGGTTCAAAACCACCGCTCCTAAGGATCTGGATTTCAGGGTTTATTTGAAAGATGGGTACAAGCACAAAGCGTGGAGAAAAGGTATGCTCGTTTCATATTTGGATGAAGAATGGCAAGATTTATTCAAAGCCATTCAACTATACATTACATCAGAGGGAAGATATGACAAATTGATGATATATCACTTCAAGTTATTGGATCACTTCACAGGTAAGACCCCCATCAATTTGCCTTATTTCTTGTATCACAGTTTGACTAAAGTATGCAAGAGGATCAGAGCTCAACCCTCGAGCGTGAAAACTACTCTATGTCACCTTGGCCTCATAAAATTGATTATCCTGCAAGAATTGAAGCAACAGGAGAGGAGCTGGGAACACTTCCTGTTCTGGGAAGGTTTTGAAACTCAGAATCAGACTGCAAATCAACAGATGGCAGGTGCAAGAAAGCAATCCTCTCCTCAGAGCAGCTCAAGAAGAAGAAGGGCCTTGTCAGGACCTTCAGAGGACAGGGTATCTAGATTGAAGCCTCACATTTCGAAGAGAAAACTGAATTTCGAGCAGACTACAGAGCAGACTACACAGCAAAATTCAGGACATCCTACACAGCAGAGTACAGGAAAGAACATCCTTAATTTACCATATTCAGATTCAGAATCTGAGCAGCAAGACCAATGCCCTGTCATTAAGAGTTCTGAGCAATCAGCTGAATGTGCACAGAACTATGAAACTTTCAGTCATATAGAGCAGGGAGAATCATCCAAAAAACCTAAGTCAAATAAGTCTCAAAGGATCAAACATCTGAAGGAAGTAATTGCCCAGCAAGAAGTTTTGGAGCGGGTGATTAAAGACAGGTACAAGAAGCTATCAGATAACTTTGCCAAGACAAATGTTGTGTTTGAACGATTGGCCAAGGAGAGTGTCAGAGAGCAGAAGAGGAAGACTAAACTCACTAAAAACTGCAACAGCCTGCGGTGTCTTACCAAGCGCCTCAAAAAACAGATCAGGGGGTTGAAACGAAAGTTGAAGCAAAAAGTGAAACAAAGATCTCACCCAGACCTGAAGGTTCTTGCTCAGGTGACCGTCAATATGCAAGGTGAGAAGTCAGATGCCCACTAATTTTGGTTTGAAATCAATTTTGAAGGCGAAGGCTTTTTTGTGCCCTATCGGGACTTTCAACAGTGCCAGGCGACTATTTCATTACCCGTTAGCTGTGGAAAGCGACAGCGTTCAACAGCTAACCCGTGAAAATATCAAACGGTTGCGCTGTTGAAAGCTGGTCAAGCAAGTTTTGAGGCCGCAAATGAAACAGTTTAGCTCAAACATGTTTTGGAGATATGCCAGGGTATCAGTGAACTATCAAATTGCATGCAAGAAGTTCAACCTCATGGATTCGAGGGATTTTGGTTGCACATTCAAAACCCTTTCCTAAAAACTCGGCCACAAATATTGGAAAATTAAACAGTCATATACATGTGTCATGTTACTTCACCACATTGCAGATGCTGAAAGTTGGAGGAAGCAAATGGCAATTTGTAAGACTGAAGACAGATCAACCACTCAGTTCAGTTGTTGAAGACTTTAATTCCAAAGTAGTTTAGATAGAATAGAACTGTTTCTATTTAATAACAGATCCATGTTTTTAGGATCTGTGTAACTGTTTGTAAAGGCTATAAATGCTTGTTTTTGATATCAAACAAGGGTTCGACTTGGAATACTATGATGTTGCCTCTGTAACACATAGACTTATTCTTATTATATGAATATTTTCAAGCTTCTTTCAGTTGGGTGGTCAGATTCTCTTCTTCTGTTTTCTTATAGTTTATGAGTGAAAGTTCTTTGCTGATGCTCATTCAATTTTGCAGTGACTGTCATCTCACTGGTTAATTGTTTTAGTTGATGATCATAATCTATTTCCTTGGTTATTAAACCCATTGTACTTGTTGGTATGAAGTGTAATCTGGTGTAATAGTTGATTTCTTCCCTCATTTAATCAAACTTTGTCTGACTGCATGACTAGAAAGCCTTGTGAGATTTCGTATTTCTAGACAGTCTTGAAAACACAGTCCAGCGCTTGGATATTCATTTTGATCCACAAAACCACATCAAATATTAAGAAAATATTTCCAAAAAGAGTTAGTTACCAGGCATCTCCGACTTACAGCCTAGGAGAGTTTCCTGGAGTGATAACACTTCCAAGAGAAATTCATTGAGAGATGGGAAAATACACATAATGAAAACCCTCAAAATATGGAGGAAGTGCAAGCTACCACTATCAAGTTAGAAAGAAATTACCTTGCACCCTGTGACCTCCCTCTTATCCATGCCCCAGACCAACCAGTGAAAGTAACTCCACTCAATGATCTTCAACCATTGGTTGTTACAGAAGTGCAAGAAGTATGTGTTATTGAAGATGAATCACAACTTGCACCATATCAAGTTCTCAAAGATGAACAGGAGGGTGATAGCCCAATTTTAAATGAGCCAGAACCAATAGTTGCACCATTTGAGTCACATGCAGAGTTCCAAGAAAATGAAGGTGAAGATTTGAATACTCAAGAGTGTTCATTGGTTCCTCTCTTTAGTGAAGATGAAAATTTTCAAAATGATGAGGAGGAACCACAAGTTAACCAAGTGGAGATCAGTCAACAAGAGATTTCATCCTTGCCTATCACAGCAGTGGTTCAAGAACAATTTGATCCCATACCATTACAACAAGAAGAGCCACTTTTGGTTCAACCAGAGGATGATGTCCCTTACACTTTTCCTACGATTTTGCATCTCGAGGTTGTTCTTCAAGGTCCTGAGATTGATCAAAGCTTGGACATCATAGCTCACCATGACCCAGTTGAGCTCAGGATGATGGCTCTCATACATTCACGCTTATCACTATTGAAATGCCATGTTCTAAACCCCAACCAACAGTCTTCAGTGAACCAACACTCTTCAATTATGGAAAGTATATACACGCAGCTTTGGATCATATGAGATTTCACGATTGATCCCCTTGGAAGCTTGATTTTGTTGACCTTTCTCGTCGGACTAACCATTTGGTTGCATGGTTACATTGGTTATTTGAGTATGATGATATAATCATGGCAGTGGTGAGGTAAAAACTTTTGGGTCTAGGGTAGTTTTCTTTCATTTCCGCATTGTCATTTCATTTTTTCTTTTTTGTTGATTTCTGCAGAATTTAGGACAACAATCTACATTTTCCTTGCAGTGTCTTTTCCCTTCAATTATTTACTTCAGTCTTTGCATAAGTGTCGCTAATTTTTGCCAAGTCATATCAACATGTGGTTGTCTTGTGTGTCTTCCCTTTCACAAATAAGTGGTTGTCCGTTATTGTTATTCCTGGATCAAAAAATATGAATGTCTATCTTTCACATGTCGGACCTTTATGTCTATCATTAGAGTGAACCTGGATGGGGGTCCCATTTTGCCATTGTTTCCAAAGCATTGAGCCTTTAGGATGGGTAGTTTTGAGGAGACATAGGAGTGTCTTTAGTCATCTTATGTCTTGTATCCTCATCTATTATCATTGAGTCCTATGATTTGAGTCAGTCGTCCCCCTCATCCAGCAATAGGGATATTGTAATTGATTCTTTCATCCTGATCTTCTTGAGTTATCACTTCGCATTGAGGGAAGAGAGCCATTGTTTCTCTTCTTTTCAGCAGGTCATCCTATATCGACTCTGACACATTATCTACGGATGACCCAGAAGTAGAGCACCTTGGTAGTCGTTAGCCTCATTGGCGGTTATCTCACGTCCGACAAGGTTGAGTATCATTGGGCCTTGATTGGATGATCTTTGTCATTGTTCGACTTCAGAACATATTTCACAGTGACAGGTTGTGTGTGTACCTTAGGACTCATTGTCATTATTGGTGGTGTTCCTTCGCACTTGACAAGTTGACATTTGATCAAGTGACTCTCTCCCTTGTGTTGACATTAGAACATTTACCGTGGGGAGAAGTGTACATATTGGGTGGTAGCAGGTAGCGAATTTGGATGAGATCCCGTGTGTTTCAATGTTTCGGTGGGAGTTGTTATATTGATTTGACTCCATGGCCCATTGGATAAGTTTTGGTATCACAAGTTAGCTTACAAGGTCTTATTTGTCAGCTTACAGGGCCTTCTTTCCTTCCACACATTTATAGGGGTACATTTTGGTACATATATTTTTAAAGCATTATTGATACATCTTACAGAGTTCTCACAGAGCAGTATTGTTATAGACACAGATATTCATATAGTCCTCGACATCCCATAGGGGGGTCTCGTCCCCTTGAGACGCCATTATTAACCCCTAGATTTTCACCTTGGAAAATCTTGAGGGTTAAGAGCCAGCATTCACTATTTTGGGTGGCATTCTGAGATTCTCCCAGAGTTTAGCACTTGTGTTGAGCAAGAGGTTGTTTATCATCAGAGACAGGTATATGATCAATACGTGGTTGTTTTGTTCAGAGTTAGGGCTGGTTTGGTTTTCCATGCATTTTGAGAGAGATGTCTACATACATCAGGTGTTGCTACTTTTTATGAGACATGGTTTGAGTGGGTATTTTGACCGTTTGGAGCAATTCTGAGCAGACATAAATGGTCCTTGCATGATTCTAAGCCCGATAGCACCTTTCCAGACAACATGTAAAAACTTTTTATTTTTAGCAGTTTGGGCTCCATGCCCAAGATTCATATTCTAAGCACATATTATTGATCCTTGAGACATTCTAAGTCTTTTGAACATTTTATGGGATGATTTGGCACATATTTCTATTTTTAGTAGGTTGAGCACCAAGGCTCGCATGTCAATTCTGATTGTGGATTCAGATTCCGTGCGAAAAATCGAATCCAACAAGTATAATATCATGGACACGTGAGGACTTTCTATTTTTAGCAGTGTTTATTTTAACAATAGACACAAGATGGTGGTCTCCTAGTCATTCTGAACATTTGTGGAGAGTTTGGGTCAGTTTCGACAAGTTTCAAATTTTGGAGACTAGAGGCTATTTTCATAAATTTGTATTTTAGCAATCATTGTCATCTCTAGCAGTGACAAGTGGCGAGTTCAAATTTCGACATATGGCAGAGTATCAAGAAGATGTGGCATCTACATGGCATCATGGATCAAGGGTGCATTTTCCAAGGATTATGTATTAAATGAGAATTAATTACGTTAAAGAGATGGCACATGGGTGAGGTGGCATTGTCTGGAGAAAATTCAGTCACTCCAAGCTAATCTTTCTCTAGTCTCACTTTCCATGCAATCAGTTTCTAAAATTTCTCCCTAAATTGCTTTTAAACGAAAAATTCTTAAATTTTAGGAAATCCCTAAAAAATAGGGTGAATTTCCCTTTAACTCAACTCCCTCATCCCTTGGCCAAATTTAGCAATCTAACATGCGTTGGAAAGCTAAAATTATCCTCCATGCATCTTAGTCATTATTTAACTCGCCACGTGCATACACTTTCACTCATAACTCACCAATGCACATTACTCACTCACACTTATTCCCTCATGCGCATTAACTCCTATTTTCTTCACACTCTCTCCTATATATTGGATGGTCTCCATTGGTTATTGGTCGGATTTTTGTGGCAGCGGCACATACTTTATTTCTCTCTTCTCTCATTCCTCTCTCTCTCATTCTTTAGTCTAGTTATTCTATCTTTGAGTAAAGTGATTATTGTACTGGTTGTGGACTCGTCGATTATGGCGCAACCAACCCTCTTGCAAGCCTATCAATAAAGAAGTTTTGTGTTTGTGTTCAAACCTTTCTTCTAGTCGGTACTTTATTAATTTTGCAATTAGATTAGTGGCTTCTTATTATTCATTGTGGTCTTAAATGATTTTTTGAATACTTTCTTTCTTTATTTCTCTTCTATCTTTCTTGTGCTAACCCTGCAGGATCCCTCCAAGCTAAAAACTATTTTTTTATCCACATCTTGGGCAGAATTAACACATTGTCCAAGACATATCAGCCATTGTTTTTTGTCTTATTTTGCAGAAAATCAGACTTTAGGACAGAAGCAAATCACCCTAGGGACTCCTCGCTGAGGCTGGCAAGCACCAGCCCAAACGGAAACAGGTCTAGCTCATGACAATTTGGGGTTTTACTCCTTTAATTAGCCATTTTTCATTGTTGAAATATCAGATTTATCAGTTCAATTGGAGGGTGGAAAAGTGTGCTAACACCACCCTAGATTTTTAACACCCCACAGTTACCACTACATACTTTGTTCCAATGATGTAAGGTAGC
>ML829480.1:72389-89222 GCA_009831015.1 Picea engelmannii | reverse complement strand
AATATTAGTAACAAGGATGTGTTTTAGAAATCTATGGTGGTCCAAAATAATGGACTCAACTTCGTGCATGCCCCCCCCCTACCCATGATTTATAGTGGCGTTGAAATAGATTCTAAGTCTAAGGATTTAAGCTTGATCAATAAGTAATGTTTAGCCTCATTCATCATTGTTGTGTCGTGTGATTTTATGGGTGTCAACCCAGCTTCCTACATTCTTTTCGACTACCCGTTCTTCTTCTTTGTATGTACTTTTGAATTGATGTCTTAAGAGCGCTTGTTTTTTGTTTGTCCTTTGTAACTTTGATAGTTAAGGTAAATTTTACCCTTCTTTTATTGTCACTGATGTCCAAACCCAAACTCTTTCTTACTCTTTTGCCAAAAAAAAATTCTCATTTTTCACTACAAAGCAATAAGTTGCTCCAGGTGAAGAGATGCCAATGAATTAGATTTCTTTTTGGATGTATGTTTGTACGCTTCTATGGTATTTGAGCACCATGTTCCTTAAGGGTATAAAAAAAATCCCTCTAATGGGTTCTATCTCATACGCTCCAGAACCATCTCGAAAATTTTGTTCACAGTGATAGGAGGAGAGGAGATTTTACAATTGTAGAAGCTATTCCAAGAATCCCACCTATATTTGTTATGGGGAAGGAACTTCCAAGGTGTAAAGCTGAAATTCTCATTCTTGGAAAAGTTATGAATAGAGAAATAACCCTCTAACTAGTCTAACCATCTCTCCAAAGTTTCTACATATTTTTTCCCTTCTAACTAAGAGATATACAAATTAACTTGCACCTTCAAGGATATTATTCCTCTAAAATAACTTCTTCTCTAAGGTTCCTTTGTCAATGTTGGGAGCCGCTTGAGGATCTCGACAAAATGAGCTGTCGTCTTGTTCTTTTGTCGTTCAGGGGAAATAACTTGATAGGATCTTTTACCCCATTATCTTTCTTTTCATCTACCATATAAAACTTGCAAGGAAGGTTGTTTGAAGGCTCAACGAAATTAAGCCCAATTTCTGATACCTTGACCTAGTGAGGGACATGCACGGAAAAATCACACAAAGAAAAATGCTCTCATACCATTTATTCAAATTAGATAAAAAATGAAATAAAAAACACTCAATATTATTATAAAAAAACCAAAAAATACAATGAAATCATATACTCTTACAAGATCTTCTATTCTTCTAAGAGATTTCATCATATCTCATAGATGCATCATATAAATCCATTTTTGAAAATTCAAAGTGTCTTAATTTATTAATTTATTGTAAATTTTAATTTTTTTTACTCAAACACATGTAACACATGTAGTGGTTTAAACATTCTACTTTTTAATTTTTTGCACAATCCAAATAAAATTTGGATTTTTCAAAGCATTAAACCCATTCCTACATTTAAAAATGCAATTTAAATAATAAAAAATACAATAGATGGATTCCACTTATGATTACAATAAAAATTCCAACCTGTTTAAAACTCTGGAGTTTTATTAATCTGATGTAAAAGTCTGATAAGTTGTTCTCAATTGATTGTTGGGATAGTGGAGATTTCCAAACAGGAAAACCAATTAATGCAGTATGATTCCTTCTTATCCAAACTTGGAATCGGGAAACAAAGCGACATTCATTACCATGTCGGAAATCGTGCCCATTGATATTCATCGACTAATGAATTACAGTTAATGACAACAAAGACGTATCAGGCCATGCAAGCATGACCAAGTTAACTGACATACAATAAATAAATAGTCCGCCCCCCGAGAGCAAAGTCTGTAAGAAAACTATGCCACGTCTGCTATTATTTCGGTCTGTGCAGGGCACGCAATTCAAAAGCAAGACCCCGTTGTCTTTCGGCCACGTATTTGTTTTGGCCTGCCACGTTGCCAAAACTCGCTGCATCGTATCCTTGTTGTCATGGGAAGAATCAGAATCTCGTGCTTACGTGGCGACAGATCGTCTCCGGAGCCGCGCATTTCGTTGCGATCACACTTTTGCTGCCCGCGCACGACCGTTATGTGACGGAAAGAGCCCGGCCATTCAATTGGGTTGAGAAAGTCGAGGCGGCGGAGGAGAAAAATGGATCAGTTGGCAGTCTGACAAATTAACCTCGCGCTTTAGTCATAACTAAATCAGTAACCAGGACTGACTGACTATAAAGCTCCAATGCCCCAAGCTTTTGCTCTCGGGAGCCTCTGTGCTGATCAGTAACAGAGATACTGTATTTTCCGTCTTTTAACGTTCTGACCTTGTACTTTTTCATCTGTTATTCTCCACGGTTCTTGCTTAGGTTTTTGTTCGTTTGTGCTTCCACCAGGCCGCAAAGTCCGTAGGAATGGCGATGGGAGATACAATTCGTACCGTGCTCGGCATCATCGGTAATGATCATAATAATAATAATAACAAGAACATTTTGATAATAATGCTGTTCTCCGTCCATGCATTTTATTTCTTTTTATTTACCCTGGGGTTTAGTTTTCGAGATTTCTGTTTTCCGCGTCCAAATTTATGAAAATGCTCGTGGCGAATCTTGTTTTGGGCATTCCATCATGATTATTCATTTTTTGTGTTGTTTGAATTTAAATTTGGGATAAGGTATTTGACAACCGCTGTCTCTTGCAGGTAACGTTATTTCGCTGTGCCTCTTCCTGTCCCCGGCGTGAGTTTCCCTCGTCTTTCTTTTCTTTTTCGGTGAAATAATGCAATATTTTTGGATTCAAGCTTCGTCCGTTTGGATTTTTATGGAATCGTCATTTTGTTTCGCTTAAACAATTTCTTTTTCGGTGAAATAATGTATAATATTTTTGGATTCAAGCTTTGTTCGTTTGAATTTTACCGAACATTTGAAGTTCCCATCATCATTTTCTTTTTCGAGTAAATAACATTTTTTCGGTGAAATAAAGCAATATTTTTAAATTCCAGGTTCATCAATTTGGATTCTACGGAAAGTTTGCAGTTTTCGTGATCATTTTCTTTTTTCGCGTAAATAATTTTTTTCCAGTGAAGTAATGCAATATTGTTGGATTCAAGCTTCGTCCGTTTGGATTTACGGAATGTTCGAAGTTTCCGTCATCATTTTCTTTTTACGCATCAATAATTTATTTTTCGGTGAAATTTTGCCATATTTTTGGATTCAAGCTTCGTCCGCTTGGATTTTACTGAACGTTTGAAGATTCTCTCATCATATTAGTTTTTCGTGTAAATTATTTTTTGGGGATGAAATAATGCAATCTTTTGAGATTCAAGCTTTTCGTCCGTTCGGATTTGACGGAATATTTGAAGTTCCGTCATCATTTTCCGTTTTCGGGTAAATAATTCTTGTTTTTGGATTCAAGATTCATCCGTTTGGATTGACGGAATGTTTGAAGTTTCCGTCAGTGTCTCTTTTTCACCTAAATTGCAATGAATTATACTTGGAAATTCGACGTTAGTCTGTTCGGATTGACGGAATGTTTGAACTTTCGTCTCTTGCAGGCCGACGTTCTACAATGTTTGGAAATGGAAATCGACACGCAAGTACTCAGGCATCCCGTACGTTGCAACGCTGCTCAACTGCCTGCTCTGGGTGTTCTACGGCATTCCCATCGTTCATCCGAACAGTATTCTGGTGGTGACAATAAACGGAACCGGAGTCTTTCTGGAGGTCATTTACGTCACGATGTTCGTCATTTACTGCGCCAAAGACACCAGGGTAAGCACGGATCTGTAATTCCGGCTGGGCATTTTCTTGACGGGAAATCTGATAATTCTTTCAATTGACCTCTTCCGTGAATTGCAGGTTAGGATGTTGAAAATGCTCGCAGTGGCGGCGGTGTTCTTCGCCGCGGTTGTGGTGCTCACGCTCACGCTAGCCCACACGCACGACAAGCGGTCATTAATCGTTGGACTTCTCTGCGTGGTGTTCGGCACCTGCATGTATGCGGCTCCGTTGGCTGCAATAGTAAGTATTTACTATCTCCGTCCCCTCACAGATGATGAGTTTAAAGATCGATGGGGTTGGTCACTGATTGAGCCTGGATACTTTTGACACGTAGACACGCTTTGCACTGTGTCCAAACAGTGGCATGAAGCCGTCTTTGTCGTTTGCTTAGCCAATGCAATTATGTAAAAAAAATCGTTTTTACCCATTTATATTAGAGTTCTTGGTTCGAATCCTGCAAAGTGCTCCGCATTAGTGTTTTCTCAAAAAAAGAATTCACTGATTTCACCTGCTGTTTGCCGGCCGATTTCGATGAGTCATGTTTTTGGTACAGGCAATGGTTATTCGTCATTCAGTTAGAACAAATGCTGCACCGTTTAAGTGGGTTGATTTATTGATTGTTGTGTTGGCAGAGGAACGTCGTGAAGAGCAAAAGCGTGAAGTACATGCCGTTTTCCCTGTCTCTCGCTTCCTTCGCGAACGGAGCTATCTGGATGGCCTATGCATGCATACATTTTGACATCTTTATCACTGTAATTATGTGTAACCTGGAGTGGTTAATTATGTCGTTATGTCAAGTTAATTTATCCTATCTTAGGTAAGTTAAGCTACTTTATGTTATGTTAAGCTAAGCTTATGCCGAAAGTAAAAAATGTGCAGATTCCTAATGGGCTAGGAGCCTTTCTGGGCGCCCTGCAGTTAATACTGTACGGAATATATTACAAAACAACGGTATGGGAAGATGACGAGGAAGTGAGCAAGGTCGAAGGTACTGCATGAACTCAACTCAGTGGGCAATACGAGCTAGCAACAGAAATAGTTTTTTCTGGTTGCTGGCTTGAAGAATTCCCGTGTGTAAAATAGCTTGCTTCCAACGCTCTGGTAGGAAGACATTGTGACAACTAAGTGCCTTCGAAAATTCGGCACCTCTCATGTTATCGTTCATTTTGAATTGCCAAAGGTATTACATCACTGGATAGCCAAATTTTCAAAATTCCAAGTTTAAAATTCTGAAAAGTTCCTCAATTTCACCTACCTTACTTTGTCCATATAATTCGTCACCTTTCACGTGTTCAACAACGACATTCACATGCTCAATGGAGCATGAGAGCAGAGGTTCTTTGATTTTTATAAAATTTTAACATACTACCTAAATTTTCTTTTAGGTATATCTCTTTCTTTTCCACACTGATGGCTATCTTACATTAAAATAAAAACGCCGTGCTTTCTCCATACGATAGAGTACAAAAGGGTTTGATGATTTTACGATATGCAAATCACTAATGGGATGGAATTTGACAGGTCAATACGGAACACACTAAGGCAAACCCGTCATCAAAATTCTTTGGAGTATTGACTATGTTTAACCATTTTGCTATGACGAGTGGAACTGATTTTAAATTCCAACCATGCTCCCCCTTCAAAACATAACACAACATAAATTATGGAATATGTTTAACAATTTTTTTTTTGTAAGTAAGTTTTTGTATTATATAAGAGTCCTTCTCAGAACCAGGATCAAGAGTACATTTGCTAAGTCATATGGTTGTAATTACTGAACTGCTCCGTGAGGAGAAACCAGTTCAGCCAACCGTATATAAGAAGTAACAAAATTTCTAACAAAGCTAGTGAAAAACTAAACTATTTTCAACCATGAGAGCCACTAGAGCTAAAGTAAGGAACAAGCACTGTATAGTCTAGAACATACTCGGGCAAGGGGCCAGGCCAAGGTTCCTCTGTGATAACTGTCCCGCCGACAGTCCAATTCATGTCCGTAGCTTTGTTGCACTCATATTCGTGCACCTGGATGCCGAAACTGCCACGTCGTTCATCTTCCTTCTCCTCGGCTGCCATTGCCGAGACAACCACGTCGTTCTCTCCTGCAGAGTTTGCCGAAGGCTCCTTCCGCACGAGAGCGGTCATGGGCTCTGGAGAAACTGTCATCTCGTCAAAATGCTGGCCTTTCCCTGTGGTGGCTTGTTGGTAGCTGCTTGCATTGTCACTGGATTTCTCAGGAGCGTCGCTAGAAATCTCTGGAGCGGCTGGAGGGGGAGTGGCTAAGAGCTGAAGAAGGATAGAGAGTCTCCCTTCCATTTGCTAGACCCTGAATTGGAGGTCATTCACACCGTCCCGGAGCTCAAAAACAAGATCTTGTAGAATAGCAGAGTGTTCACGCGGCAGAAAGGGAGAGGGCGTTTTTGGATTGTGACGGGGTCGGCCATGGCGCGACGGCGGGGGAGAGGAGGAGGGAAAGTCGGGGGGAGAGCGCCATGCCTGGGTCCAGGAGATGTCGACTAAGGCTGCACAGCGAGAACCTGGGGTGGGCGAACCAGAGGGCGAGGAGGAGCGAGGGCGTCGCGGATGCCAGGGGGAGCCCCTACGAGGGCGCATACGATGACGCGGCATAACAAAGCTCGGCTTCTGCAGAAGGTCTGCAGAGCCAAGGTGGAGTATGAAAATCGCCCGAAAAACCATGAAAATCGCAGGACCAGAGTCTAAGCCACACACCCAAGCGATAATGCCAAAAGAAGTCTGCATGGTTCGGTGCATAGAGGGGATCGAGGGGGGTGGGATTAATGCCCCTCCCATCATCCTTGAATGCAATTTAATGCCCTGGGGTGGCAGCTGCCGCGGGCACGAGCCGAGCACATGGCTCCGTGCTCCGCTGGCCTCCTCCCGCGCCCACAGCCTGCCAGGTGGACCGCAATACCACCCCGATCGGGGGCATATGTTTAACAATTTTGATCATAGATGATTTTAGGGGTTAAATTTTATCATTGATTTAATTTTTTATGTTTTTTTCCAAAAAAAAATTAGTCAATTTTCATTTATTTTTTTAAATTATTTGACCAAATTTCATAGAATAAAATTATTTTACCTTAAAAATTGCCCAAATTTTATAGAAATTATATTAAATCTTTAGAAATTTATTTTTACAAAACTATCACCAAACATTTTACATTTTATATATTAAAGACTACCAAAATTAACTCAGTTTTCTACATTTTAATATAAATTTCCATCCTTTAACTCCTAATTTTACTAGAATAAATGAAACTGATTTCAAACTCCAACCAAACTGCTCCCTTCAAAACATAACTAAAATATAACTTTTTATGTTCTTCGAGACGATGTCTTCTACTGTTCCAAACCTGTTTATATATTTATGGCACAGAAATACACAAATACATACATTTATTAGCGAGAATTCATGGGCCTTCCACCTTTTGTGAACGGAGGGACACAAATAGAACTCAGAATAAGGTTTATCATAGCTGCTTCCTTCTCGAGTCAAAGCTAAATTGGTACTATTACAGCCAAGAAAGCTCCAGTGGTCTAGACTCTACAGATGTCCTATCTTTCTCTTTCCTTGATGTTTGGATCTCCTCTGCTTCTAATTCTGGGTTTTGGATGGGTTTTTACGGTCCCTCTCTCCTGAGTCCATACAAGCCTATTCTTTCTCTATATACTCCCTCCCCCTCCTATGCTTTACCAGCTGTAGGAAAGGGTAGGGTTTCGGTAGCGAGCTTCCCCTATGAATTAAAAGTTCAACTTTGGTATATTCTGAAGTTTTGCGGTCACCATAACTAGTACTAAAGATATTGTCCCCACAGTCGAGAATAGCACCGGAAGAAGTTTTTTTTTTTGACAAATTTAGACTGGTAATTGGAGTAATGTATTCTTTTTAAAGATCCAACAATCTGGTAATATATCTATAAAATAATGATATATTTTAAATCTTATTTCAATAAAATAGAAATTTAATCCAATACAATGTTAATCTAGAACAATTCTATTTTTATTGTAAAAATTACAATATAGAATTATTAATTTAATTTGTACAAATAATTATATGAATATATTTAACACAATATTAAAACTTTAATATTCATAAATATTTCATTAAAAAATAAGAAACAAAATTGAAAATACATATAAAAAATTTTAACACCTTTTTAAAATTGAACTTTACATATATAAACTTCAAACATCTTTGTAAATTTAAAGCATTATTCTTGTTCTCATTGGAAAAAACAAAATAGTATTACTTTTGTAATATGAAAATACAATAAAAGTCAATGCTATGGTTGGTTGATAGCAACAACAAAATGAAGCAAATGCTTCTCATGGATAGAGTATTGATTTATTTTACTTTAATGTTTTGGTGTTAAGTTTTTTACTTAAATAATTTTTAAAATAATAATTAGTGTAGTTTAATCTTTGTTTTATAGTGATATTTTAAATAAATATAATGAAAATATTTGTAATAATGAAATAAAAATATTTACATTTTAATTTAGTATAATTTTAATTTAAAACTCTCTAATGTCTATAGCATTCCTGTGTTACTAGTAAAATCAATAAATTTTATTTTATTTGAGTAAAAAAAAAACATGAAAATATATTCATGGATTCATCTAATTAGTAAATAAATAAATGTTTTTAATATGTCAAGTTGAAAAATCTAGAAATTTTATTTTATTTGACTAAAAAAACACATGAAAACAGATTAATAGATTCATCTAATTAGTAAATAAGACTTTTAATGTAAACAATTAATATCACTAGCATGATGGATGAACAATCTTACTTACTACCAAAGATCCATCTTAAACTTGGATTTATCAAGCCTCTAGAGGGATCAAATCTCTCAAGGTGCAAACCTTACATAAGTTTTGTACTCTAAAAGAGGTTTGCACCTCTAGAGATTTGATGTGTCTCGGTGGGTTTAAGATGGATTTAGATTGGTTTCAGTCGTAGGCAGTCACAAACAATTTGTAGATAATTAACATTATGTATATGTCTAAGATTAATCTAATCATTTGAAATTTAGTCACTTTCCTTAGTTGGTTGAAAGTATAGAGAATATTATCGAGAATGATCAATGTCAATCTATCTTCTTCAATTTTTATTATAGTGACACAATTTGTAGATGATCAACATTATGTATATGTATACGACTAAAACTAATCTAATAATTTGAAATTTACTGGCTTTCCTCAGTTGGTTGAAAGTATATAGAGTATTATCGAGACGATTTGCCAATCTTTTTTCTTCAATTTTTAGTATAGTACCACAATTTGTAGATGATCAAAATTATGTATATGTATATTTATATGTTTGAGATGAATCTGATCATTTTAAATTTACTCAATTTCTTCATTTAGTTGAAAACATAGAGAGTGTTACTCAAAAGTATACTTTAAGAGTTACATGAGGAATAAATTGAATAGAAATAAAGTAACAATGTTGAATGATGGAAAATGTGAATAATAAGAATGCAATCAATTACAAATAGTTTACATTATGATCAATCTCAATCTATCTTGCTCTGCATTTCTTATAGGCAGACTTGCTAGTTTTGTCATTTTTTGATATCGATCATATGAAAATGGAGGTTGAAATCATAGATCATTCAAATCTTTAACTCGAGATATTGCAGTAAACATCATACCTTGTCTCTCTTGCTTCCCAATATTAATTGTAGCTTTCTCCAATGTCAATCATTGTGACTTATGGATTTACAAGACCCAAACAAGTTTCAAAGGAAGTTGTTTTTTATCACTTCTTTCAATAGGTGTAATAAGAACCATTTGAGGGAATGATTCATCCCATGGGACTCCCACATAATTATCAATTCTTACTAAAATATATGTGGGTGGTTATGGGGGAAAATTTCCAAGGTTATATACAATTTGTCCTATAAACCTAAGAGCACCATTGATGGGTTTTGCATTAGTCCATATGTTTGATGTAAGTGTCACCCTAGCTCCAACTGTGATAAGTAACTCAAGTTCCAAGTCTTCCTCATTTGTTTCCATGGAGTGGTTGATTTTTCCTCTTGTAGCAATAATGGCTACAATGGGACTATTTAGGTTTCTTAAACAACACTTATTATGATTTTGTACATCATCATTTGTCACAAACAAATGTATTTCCTTATCAAAAGAATTGTATCGAGCATTCATTTATGAAAATTTGGCCATTACATATATGTTGCACTTAATTGTGAATAATATTGTTCGTCTCCCAATCTGCTGAATCAAGTCAGATAACTCAACATGACACTTGCTCCAATATGCACTTGTACCTCTTAGTACAACTACAAATCACATTAATCTTGCAACAAGTCATGAATATGTAAGATTTTGTAAATGTTCTCGTAAATCCTCCATTGTTGTAGGTAGATATGTCATATCCTTTTCTACAAAAACTACCGAGGAATCCTTAGCACGATGTCTCATAATAGTATTAAGTGAAAAAAATCTAAAGAGAGGGTGCCTTCCAAAATTGTTGTCACGATATCTGAGAAGATGTTTTCATACTCATGAAGATGGACATTTCACATTTTTGTTTGCAACCAATATACTTCACCTCTTAGGAACAATGTTGGAAATTCCATATCGAATAATCCCTCAACATTATACTCATTGATCGGAGATGAGCCAATGCTAGGCCAATTAAGCATTTTAGTCGATCCACCATTTGTGTTATTTTCCTTTGCATCGGGGTTATTTTCCAAAGATCGAATAAGATCAATATCCCATGGTTCATTTGGAAACTTTGATGCAAAAGAAGATGTATGTAAGCCATCTAATGCATCATCAATCCCTAGTACCCCTTCCAACATTGAAAATTTAGATTGATTGTCTATCTTTGATAAAGTAACATAATTAGTCATTTGTGATATATTTGTTGCAATTTCAAATAACTCATCAAATTGATTATAATAAAATTGAACATCATCATAATATGGATCATTCTGAAGCTTGTATAATTATGCATCCACTACTATTTGTTTTATTATAGTGAAATCATAACTTGATCTTTGTTGACATTTTTTTCCGCACAAGAATCATCAAATCTAAGTCTTTAACATGTAGGGGTAATGTCACGTCTACATATTTAACCTCTTGGGGAAAACTAATGGCGTGTCCTCTATATTTGCATTATCCACCTATTGAATGCATAACCTGCAAAATTGGACTTGTGCATGCTATTGACATCTCTTCAAATTGTGTGAGCACTCCAAGGACTCAAGGTTGTGATCCTATATCCATATGGTTCTAAGATGAAAATATGTGATGAGTTCTCTCTCTTCAACATTTCATACACATTGGACCTGCATTCATATTAAATACATGAATTCCATCATATGACTTCTAACACACATGACACATTTAAACTTCAACTAATCAATCAATCCCATCACAAAATTTTTGATGTGGAATATTTATAGTTGAAATGCGTTAAGTATTATCCTCGATTTGAATTTCTTCAATTGGCTCTATCTCAATATTTTATGCATCATTTTTTTTGGTGAGAGTTACATGTTGAGCTTGGGCATATATATGATCTAAATTTTTTTTTTTCATAGGATTTCTTTTTCTTCAAGTTCTGCATCTTGTATTATGCATCTGTTGATTGAATATTGTTTTCTTTGATCTCTATCATTCTGGATTTCATTTACCCTATTCTTGATGTTCCTCAGTTGTCATCTGTTGTGCCTTTCTATGTCGATATGCTCTGTGTTGTTCATAATTTTATTTTCTTTGTTTTGATTGTTCAATTTTCATCTACCATGACTTTCTTTGTTGATATGCTGTTTGCCATTTATAATTTTCTTTTCTCTATTCTTGATGCTTCGTAGTTGTCATTTGTTGTTCCTTTCTTTGTCGATATGCTCTTTTTTATTCAAAATTTTGTTCTCTTTGTAATTGTTGTTGTTCAGTAATAATTTGTTGTGACTTTCTTTGTCACTCAACATTTTGTTTTCCATGTTCTTATAGTTGGTCGATTGACATTGACATCAATTATATTTTTTGTCATGCTCTTTGTTCTTCACTTTTTGCTTTCATCGATCTTCTTTTTGTTCAAAAGTCATTTGTTCTAACTTCTCTCTTTGTTTCCTAACGTGTTCATGTGTTTGTCTTCTTACATATTCAACATGCACATCATCCATTTGGTAATTATGAGAGGACATGGTAACTTGAATTACTATAACACAATTGTAATTGTAGCCAAGTGTGAAAGAAAGGAAATATTGAAATCAATGCAACACACACCAAATCTAATGTTGAAACACTAAAAGCAATGTGTGTACACATAATTCAATGCATGTAGTTCATATAAATACCAAAATATACAATGAAATGATTGCGTGAATGCAAAATTGTAAAAACAAAAATTACCTGTAGACTCTAAGCAACTCCTTTGCTCCTTGTATGCTCCTTCACTACTCCTCAGACAAATTCACCCTCCACACAAAGTGCATGTATATTTTAGTAGGATAATTGATATTCTTTGATGTGTGTGTAATGGAGCCAACTTACGTCTAATTGTTCAAAGTGTAATTGAGACGACTTTTATTTTATTTAAGTTTTTAATGTAACATTGTGTTATGTAACGTGACAACATATCCCCCATACTGGGCTATAGAGATCGTAATGGTGAAAATATTATTTGTGAAGAAGTGGGAAACGATATACGTAAGATATATCACACATGTAATTTATAATGTCGGTTCTTTTGGAATGTTGAACTTTGTGGCTTCAATACATCAATTCCTTATTACTGAATATTTACACTCCATATGAGTAAATAGATCCCTCTAAAATCCATGGATTTGTGGAAACATGAATATGTACAATTTAATCCAAAGGTTTCACACACATGTGTGGCATTGAGTGAGATGCATGCCATTGAGTGAGATGCATGCTAAAGAGGCCATGATATCAATTCATTATGAGTGAGTTTATGATATTATCAGGGAAGATATATGCAGAACTGTCACATAATGTTTCCCATGTATTGGTTATATATGGTAATGTCCAACATAGATTGTCCAACTTATCACAAGATATTGGACTCTAGTAGTGCATGAGTAGTGCAACCGAGCTATGTCTACTTAAACTTGGATGTTGAAGTCAATTTTTAAGCTAGGCTATAGACCCATATTTAGCCTAGCCTTAAATAAAATCATAAATAAATAATTCAAAACCTAAATTGAAAAATTAAATGGATAACCATAATGTCACACCATGAACTCAAACAAACACTGTATAATGGGAACCCGATCACTTAGAGAAAACCTAATTCTTGAACAAGTTCGATTCCATTATTTTTCCTTTCTAGATTTTTTTTGGTTTCTTCCCCTTTGTAAACTAGGTTTGGCTCCGACAATTTCAACATCTTCTTAAATATTGAAGGCACCAAGGAAACAAGAGGACTGATATGCAATGGGATGACTCTTTTGTTCTAGATGAATTTGTCGATGCACCAGGCGATGATATCTTCCATTCAAATACCTCTGGGATGCAACCTATGAGAACTATCCATGAAGTCCACACATTGTTATTTTCTTTACCCAACAGATTTGAACAGTACCAATAGGATCGGGACCGATGATAGTTCTGGTATTCTCTGGCGAAGAGGTTCAAGATATCTCCATAGAACTGTTGTTTTCTCATGACAAGCTTCGTTGAGTCGACGAGATTTTCTTGTAATATTACTTTGCACAATAAAATGATCTTAAGTTAGATTTCTTTCAAAGAAAGCATTAACTTGAAATAAATATGATTTTCCTCGATATAAACACCATTAATTAATGACCATTTTAGAAAGAAACTTAGTAGTTGAGTCCATAAAGATATCATTAAGTGTAACTCGATAAAAGTGAAAGAAGGGACATTCGACGATGGATGCAAAGTGAGCAATTAGAATGGAAGAGAAATTATGTGAGTTCGAGAGTCCGAATAGATGAAATGGCTAAGTGTTGAGATACATTGGGTGGGCTACGAGAGGAGTGAAAGCATAACATGTGAGTCTGTGAGTTCGCAATAAAAAAATAAACTAAGTGTTGAGGTAGACTGATGTATGGGAAAAGGGAACAAAATACAAGTCTGAGAGTCCGCCAACCCATGAACATGGAAAAAATGGCTAAGTGTGGTAATATTGATACAACAAAAAAAGGGAAAAGGGGATATGGAAGATTTGGGGAAGAATTTTTATAAAAGGGGAAGAGAAAAGGTAAGAAAAGAAAAGGGAATATAGAAAGAAAGGGGAACAACAAATGGGACTCAACAACTAGATCCAACTATGGGATGATAACCCCACGTAGGTTGTCAAGAATCTAGAATCTCATGACCATATGTCTTATCCTTCGGGAAATGGAGAAAAATAGTGAGGATATTCCAAAAATAAAAACAAAAACTATGTACAAACATAAGAGAGTATCTCAAGTGAATAAAATTTTCAAATGTTTCCCATTGACAGGCAACATCAACACCTTTCCCTTCATATCTTTTAGCATGTATGAGTTGAAACCCATAATTTTCTCAATGAGGTAAGGTCCAATCCAAAGTGCTTTGAACTTCATATGCATCGATCACTTCTCTTTCTCTTTGTTCCAGAGCAACACCAATTCACTCTTTTGAAAATTCTTGATTGTTGTACTTTGATCAAAATATTTTTTAACATTTTGCTGCCTCTGTGATATTTTCTTCAAAGTCTCACTTATTTCTTCTTCTAATATCAACAATTGATTTAATGTCTTCTGCAAAGGGCAAGTAAATTTAGTGTCCTCCAGGTTGATTGCATAAGTCAAAGCATTCAATTTAAGGCTAATTGGCATCTTCACTTCTTTTCCATAAACCAACATGTAAGGAAACATCCCAATTCTATCGTTTGGCGTAATTATGCTTTCCCATAAAGCGTATGTCAACTTCAAGTGCCAATTTTTCTAATTTTGATCAATAGTCTTCTTTAGGATTTGAATGAATTTCTTATTTGTAGACTCGGCAAGGCCATTTCCTTGTGGATAATAATTCAATGATTGTCCCATCACAATGCCATATTCTCCACAAAATTTTGTGACTTTGATCTAATGAAAATTGAGCCATTGTATGCAATAAGTTTCTCTGGAACACCAAATCTCGACAAGATACTATCCTTGAGGAATTTAATCAATTCATCAGAATCAAACTTTTTCAATGTTGTTTCTTCCTTCCATTTCATGAAATACTCTATATTAGTGAGAATATACAAGTTCCCCTTAATTGATTTTGGATTTATTGGTCCAATGACATCCAACCTCCATTGTGTGAATGGTTGTTCTATTAATATGGGTTGCAAAGGAATTTCAAACCTCTTCATCTTTTCTGAGAATTGTTGACAGAGAATACATCTTCTCACCATTTCATATGAATCCTTGAAAATTGATGGCCAATAATATCTGGCTCTTATTATCGTATATGCAGTAGAAGTAGGTGAAAAATGTCCTCCACATATGCCTTCATGAAATTATTGTATCAACTCCCGGGCCCTTTTTTCATCTACATGTCTCAACAACATGCCATCATAGTTTCTTTTGAATAATATCTCAACAATCAACACATATTTTCTTGAATTAATCTTTAAAGTTTGTCTTTCCTTTGGAGTCATGCTAATGGAAAATTGACCAGATCTTAGATAAAATACAATATCTTTGTACCACTTAGAGATATATATAGGCTCTCCAAATGAAATCGAAATCATTCCGTTCAAGGAATCACTATCTGCAATGAGTTTGCACAATCCTTCCCCTTTAAATGCTTTCAAAGGCTTGATTTCAATGTCATACTCCTTAATTTTTTCCATCTAGTTCACCCATTTTCCTTCTATTAATTGTTGGTTCAAAATCATATTTACTAGGGAGGATGGAATGCAATATATGACATGAGAATATAAAATATACATCCGAAAATGTACTACTACTTTCACGAGAGAAAAAACCTACTTCTGCAACTCTGAGTATCTTAGTTCGTAGTCATGGAGGGTCTTACTCGTAAAGTTGATTGTTAACTCTTCACCTTTGACATTTCTTTGGGTAAGGACTGATGTTATGACACTTTCTGTAGCAAAAGAATACATGATAATGTCTCTTTGAAAATCTGGGCTGATAAGCATCGATGTTGTAGTAATTTCTCTTTTAATGTTATTAAAGGCCTCCTGTGTGTTTGAAGTCCATTCAAACCTTTGGTATTTATTCAAAAATAGATTAATTAGTTTCGCTATACTCGCATAATCAGGAATGTTCCTCCGCACAAAATTTATCTTTCCAAAGAAAGATTGCACTCCTTTCTTAGAAGATGGAGGATTGAGTTCATTGATAGCCCTGATCCTTTCTATATCAATATAAATTCCTTCTTTGTAGACAATATGTCCCTATTATCGCACAATCTGTACTTTCCCAAAGCCCAAGGCAAGTGGATGCAATATTGGTGTAACAGGGGGTGACCTATCACTATCACCTTAATAGGAAAACCCTTTCTATTTAAGATTATATCAAAATTACCCTAGGGGAGACGTCCACAGTGACCTAAAGGGCTGATAAAACTAAGGTAAGGATGCAAGAAAATCCCCCTCTCACTGGTTCCTCAAGTCAAAAGGTTCTCTAGGTCTTTAAGAGATGAAGCAAAGTGAATATGTAGTGTACCTACCCAGAACACAAGACAACAAAGGAAAAATATAACAACTTTTAAGTACCAAATGATGTTAGTTCTTCATAAGACCATGAACCTTTGAAAAATAAGCTAGCTGATATAAATTTGCAGCAATGTAATAGTTTACAATAACAATAAGTATTTTGTAACAACTGTAATAAATGTGCCTTGGAATTGCAACAAAGTTACCAACTTAACGAGAACTCTCCAGAGTTATCATTTTTTGGGGGGGTCCAATTTTTTACCCTGTTTTTAAAAATGGTGCTACCAGTAGCACCCCCTCTCTATTTTTAGGTATTTTCGATATTTTAAATTTTTCGATCCACAATGTTTCCACATTTTTTTAAATGCTCATTTTTCATCTATTTTCATCTCTCTCTCTCTCTCTCTCTCTCTCTCTCTCTCTCTCTCTCTCTCTCTCTCTCTCTCTCT
>ML829480.1:14198-57863 GCA_009831015.1 Picea engelmannii | reverse complement strand
AGAGAGAGAGAGAGAGAGAGAGAGAGAGAGAGAGAGAGAGAGAGAGAGAGAGAGAGAGAGATGAAAATAGATGAAAAATGAGCATTTAAAAAAATGTGGAAACATTGTGGATCGAAAAATTTAAAATATCGAAAATACCTAAAAATAGAGAGGGGGTGCTACTGGTAGCACCATTTTTAAAAACAGGGTAAAAAATTGGACCCCCCCAAAAAATGATAACTCTGGAGAGTTCTCGTTAAGTTGGTAACTTTGTTGCAATTCCAAGGCACATTTATTACAGTTGTTACAAAATACTTATTGTTATTGTAAACTATTACATTGCTGCAAATTTATATCAGCTAGCTTATTTTTCAAAGGTTCATGGTCTTATGAAGAACTAACATCATTTGGTACTTAAAAGTTGTTATATTTTTCCTTTGTTGTCTTGTGTTCTGGGTAGGTACACTACATATTCACTTTGCTTCATCTCTTAAAGACCTAGAGAACCTTTTGACTTGAGGAACCAGTGAGAGGGGGATTTTCTTGCATCCTTACCTTAGTTTTATCAGCCCTTTAGGTCACTGTGGACGTCTCCCCTAGGGTAATTTTGATATAATCTTAAATAGAAAGGGTTTTCCTATTAAGGTGATAGTGATAGGTCACCCCCTGTTACACCAATATTGCATCCACTTGCCTTGGGCTTTGGGAAAGTACAGATTGTGCGATAATAGGGACATATTGTCTACAAAGAAGGAATTTATATTGATATAGAAAGGATCAGGGCTATCAATGAACTCAATCCTCCATCTTCTAAGAAAGGAGTGCAATCTTTCTTTGGAAAGATAAATTTTGTGCGGAGGAACATTCCTGATTATGCGAGTATAGCGAAACTAATTAATCTATTTTTGAATAAATACCAAAGGTTTGAATGGACTTCAAACACACAGGAGGCCTTTAATAACATTAAAAGAGAAATTACTACAACATCGATGCTTATCAGCCCAGATTTTCAAAGAGACATTATCATGTATTCTTTTGCTACAGAAAGTGTCATAACATCAGTCCTTACCCAAAGAAATGTCAAAGGTGAAGAGTTAACAATCAACTTTACGAGTAAGACCCTCCATGACTACGAACTAAGATACTCAGAGTTGCAGAAGTAGGTTTTTTCTCTCGTGAAAGTAGTAGTACATTTTCGGATGTATATTTTATATTCTCATGTCATATATTGCATTCCATCCTCCCTAGTAAATATGATTTTGAACCAACAATTAATAGAAGGAAAATGGGTGAACTAGATGGAAAAAATTAAGGAGTATGACATTGAAATCAAGCCTTTGAAAGCATTTAAAGGGGAAGGATTGTGCAAACTCATTGCAGATAGTGATTCCTTGAACGGAATGATTTCGATTTCATTTGGAGAGCCTATATATATCTCTAAGTGGTACAAAGATATTGTATTTTATCTAAGATCTGGTCAATTTTCCATTAGCATGACTCCAAAGGAAAGACAAACTTTAAAGATTAATTCAAGAAAATATGTGTTGATTGTTGAGATATTATTCAAAAGAAACTATGATGGCATGTTGTTGAGACATGTAGATGAAAAAAGGGCCCGGGAGTTGATACAATAATTTCATGAAGGCATATGTGGAGGACATTTTTCACCTACTTCTACTGCATATACGATAATAAGAGCCAGATATTATTGGCCATCAATTTTCAAGGATTCATATGAAATGGTGAGAAGATGTATTCTCTGTCAACAATTCTCAGAAAAGATGAAGAGGTTTGAAATTCCTTTGCAACCCATATTAATAGAACAACCATTCACACAATGGAGGTTGGATGTCATTGGACCAATAAATCCAAAATCAATTAAGGGGAACTTGTATATTCTCACTAATATAGAGTATTTCATGAAATGGAAGGAAGAAACAACATTGAAAAAGTTTGATTCTGATGAATTGATTAAATTCCTCAAGGATAGTATCTTGTCGAGATTTGGTGTTCCAGAGAAACTTATTGCATACAATGGCTCAATTTTCATTAGATCAAAGTCACAAAATTTTGTGGAGAATATGGCATTGTGATGGGACAATCATTGAATTATTATCCACAAGGAAATGGCCTTGCCGAGTCTACAAATAAGAAATTCATTCAAATCCTAAAGAAGACTATTGATCAAAATTAGAAAAATTGGCACTTGAAGTTGACATACGCTTTATGGGAAAGCATAATTACGCCAAACGATAGAATTGGGATGTTTCCTTACATGTTGGTTTATGGAAAAGAAGTGAAGATGCCAATTAGCCTTAAATTGAATGCTTTGACTTATGCAATCAACCTGGAGGACACTAAATTTACTTGCCCTTTGCAGAAGACATTAAATCAATTGTTGATATTAGAAGAAGAAATAAGTGAGACTTTGAAGAAAATATCACAGAGGCAGCAAAATGTTAAAAAATATTTTGATCAAAGTACAACAATCAAGAATTTTCAAAAGAGTGAATTGGTGTTGCTCTGGAACAAAGAGAAAGAGAAGTGATCGATGCATATGAAGTTCAAAGCACTTTGGATTGGACCTTACCTCATTGAGAAAATTATGGGTTTCAACTCATACATGCTAAAAGATATGAAGGGAAAGGTGTTGATGTTGCCTGTCAATGGGAAACATTTGAAAATTTTATTCACTTGAGATACTCTCTTATGTTTGTACATAGTTTTTGTTTTTATTTTTGGAATATCCTCACTATTTTTCTCCATTTCCCGAAGGATAAGACATATGGTCATGAGATTCTAGATTCTTGACAACCTACGTGGGGTTATCATCCCATAGTTGGATCTAGTTGTTGAGTCCCATTTGTTGTTCCCCTTTCTTTCTATATTCCCTTTTCTTTTCTTACCTTTTCTCTTCCCCTTTTATAAAAATTCTTCCCCAAATCTTCCATATCCCCTTTTCCCTTTTTTTGTTGTATCAATATTACCACACTTAGCCATTTTTTCCATGTTCATGGGTTGGCGGACTCTCAGACTTGTATTTTGTTCCCTTTTCCCATACATCAGTCTACCTCAACACTTAGTTTATTTTTTTATTGCGAACTCACAGACTCACATGTTATGCTTTCACTCCTCTCGTAGCCCACCCAATGTATCTCAACACTTAGCCATTTCATCTATTCGGACTCTCGAACTCACATAATTTCTCTTCCATTCTAATTGCTCACTTTGCATCCATCGTCGAATGTCCCTTCTTTCACTTTTATCGAGTTACACTTAATGATATCTTTATGGACTCAACTACTAAGTTTCTTTCTAAAATGGTCATTAATTAATGGTGTTTATATCGAGGAAAATCATATTTATTTCAAGTTAATGCTTTCTTTGAAAGAAATCTAACTTAAGATCATTTTATTGTGCAAAGTAATATTACAAGAAAATCTCGTCGACTCAACGAAGCTTGTCATGAGAAAACAACAGTTCTATGGAGATATCTTGAACCTCTTCGCCAGAGAATACCAGAACTATCATCGGTCCCGATCCTATTGGTACTGTTCAAATCTGTTGGGTAAAGAAAATAACAATGTGTGGACTTCATGGATAGTTCTCATAGGTTGCATCCCAGAGGTATTTGAATGGAAGATATCATCGCCTGGTGCATCGACAAATTCATCTAGAACAAAAGAGTCATCCCATTGCATATCAGTCCTCTTGTTTCCTTGGTGCCTTCAATATTTAAGAAGATGTTGAAATTGTCGGAGCCAAACCTAGTTTACAAAGGGGAAGAAACCAAAAAAAATCTAGAAAGGAAAAATAATGGAATCGAACTTGTTCAAGAATTAGGTTTTCTCTAAGTGATCGGGTTCCCATTATACAGTGTTTGTTTGAGTTCATGGTGTGACATTATGGTTATCCATTTAATTTTTCAATTTAGGTTTTGAATTATTTATTTATGATTTTATTTAAGGCTAGGCTAAATATGGGTCTATAGCCTAGCTTAAAAATTGACTTCAACATCCAAGTTTAAGTAGACATAGCTCGGTTGCACTACTCATGCACTACTAGAGTCCAATATCTTGTGATAAGTTGGACAATCTATGTTGGACATTACCATATATAACCAATACATGGGAAACATTATGTGACAGTTCTGCATATATCTTCCCTGATAATATCATAAACTCACTCATAATGAATTGATATCATGGCCTCTTTAGCATGCATCTCACTCAATGGCATGCATCTCACTCAATGCCACACATGTGTGTGAAACCTTTGGATTAAATTGTACATATTCATGTTTCCACAAATCCATGGATTTTAGAGGGATCTATTTACTCATATGGAGTGTAAATATTCAGTAATAAGGAATTGATGTATTGAAGCCACAAAGTTCAACATTCCAAAAGAACCGACATTATAAATTACATGTGTGATATATCTTACGTATATCGTTTCCCACTTCTTCACAAATAATATTTTCACCATTACGATCTCTATAGCCCAGTATGGGGGATATGTTGTCACGTTACATAACACAATGTTACATTAAAAACTTAAATAAAATAAAAGTCGTCTCAATTACACTTTGAACAATTAGACGTAAGTTGGCTCCATTACACACACATCAAAGAATATCAATTATCCTACTAAAATATACATGCACTTTGTGTGGAGGGTGAATTTGTCTGAGGAGTAGTGAAGGAGCATACAAGGAGCAAAGGAGTTGCTTAGAGTCTACAGGTAATTTTTGTTTTTACAATTTTGCATTCACGCAATCATTTCATTGTATATTTTGGTATTTATATGAACTACATGCATTGAATTATGTGTACACACATTGCTTTTAGTGTTTCAACATTAGATTTGGTGTGTGTTGCATTGATTTCAATATTTCCTTTCTTTCACACTTGGCTACAATTACAATTGTGTTATAGTAATTCAAGTTACCATGTCCTCTCATAATTACCAAATGGATGATGTGCATGTTGAATATGTAAGAAGACAAACACATGAACACGTTAGGAAACAAAGAGAGAAGTTAGAACAAATGACTTTTGAACAAAAAGAAGATCGATGAAAGCAAAAAGTGAAGAACAAAGAGCATGACAAAAAATATAATTGATGTCAATGTCAATCGACCAACTATAAGAACATGGAAAACAAAATGTTGAGTGACAAAGAAAGTCACAACAAATTATTACTGAACAACAACAATTACAAAGAGAACAAAATTTTGAATAAAAAAGAGCATATCGACAAAGAAAGGAACAACAAATGACAACTACGAAGCATCAAGAATAGAGAAAAGAAAATTATAAATGGCAAACAGCATATCAACAAAGAAAGTCATGGTAGATGAAAATTGAACAATCAAAACAAAGAAAATAAAATTATGAACAACACAGAGCATATCGACATAGAAAGGCACAACAGATGACAACTGAGGAACATCAAGAATAGGGTAAATGAAATCCAGAATGATAGAGATCAAAGAAAACAATATTCAATCAACAGATGCATAATACAAGATGCAGAACTTGAAGAAAAAGAAATCCTATGAAAAAAAAAAATTTAGATCATATATATGCCCAAGCTCAACATGTAACTCTCACCAAAAAAAATGATGCATAAAATATTGAGATAGAGCCAATTGAAGAAATTCAAATCGAGGATAATACTTAACGCATTTCAACTATAAATATTCCACATCAAAAATTTTGTGATGGGATTGATTGATTAGTTGAAGTTTAAATGTGTCATGTGTGTTAGAAGTCATATGATGGAATTCATGTATTTAATATGAATGCAGGTCCAATGTGTATGAAATGTTGAAGAGAGAGAACTCATCACATATTTTCATCTTAGAACCATATGGATATAGGATCACAACCTTGAGTCCTTGGAGTGCTCACACAATTTGAAGAGATGTCAATAGCATGCACAAGTCCAATTTTGCAGGTTATGCATTCAATAGGTGGATAATGCAAATATAGAGGACACGCCATTAGTTTTCCCCAAGAGGTTAAATATGTAGACGTGACATTACCCCTACATGTTAAAGACTTAGATTTGATGATTCTTGTGCGGAAAAAAATGTCAACAAAGATCAAGTTATGATTTCACTATAATAAAACAAATAGTAGTGGATGCATAATTATACAAGCTTCAGAATGATCCATATTATGATGATGTTCAATTTTATTATAATCAATTTGATGAGTTATTTGAAATTGCAACAAATATATCACAAATGACTAATTATGTTACTTTATCAAAGATAGACAATCAATCTAAATTTTCAATGTTGGAAGGGGTACTAGGGATTGATGATGCATTAGATGGCTTACATACATCTTCTTTTGCATCAAAGTTTCCAAATGAACCATGGGATATTGATCTTATTCGATCTTTGGAAAATAACCCCGATGCAAAGGAAAATAACACAAATGGTGGATCGACTAAAATGCTTAATTGGCCTAGCATTGGCTCATCTCCGATCAATGAGTATAATGTTGAGGGATTATTCGATATGGAATTTCCAACATTGTTCCTAAGAGGTGAAGTATATTGGTTGCAAACAAAAATGTGAAATGTCCATCTTCATGAGTATGAAAACATCTTCTCAGATATCGTGACAACAATTTTGGAAGGCACCCTCTCTTTAGATTTTTTTCACTTAATACTATTATGAGACATCGTGCTAAGGATTCCTCGGTAGTTTTTGTAGAAAAGGATATGACATATCTACCTACAACAATGGAGGATTTACGAGAACATTTACAAAATCTTACATATTCATGACTTGTTGCAAGATTAATGTGATTTGTAGTTGTACTAAGAGGTACAAGTGCATATTGGAGCAAGTGTCATGTTGAGTTATCTGACTTGATTCAGCAGATTGGGAGACGAACAATATTATTCACAATTAAGTGCAACATATATGTAATGGCCAAATTTTCATAAATGAATGCTCGATACAATTCTTTTGATAAGGAAATACATTTGTTTGTGACAAATGATGATGTACAAAATCATAATAAGTGTTGTTTAAGAAACCTAAATAGTCCCATTGTAGCCATTATTGCTACAAGAGGAAAAATCAACCACTCCATGGAAACAAATGAGGAAGACTTGGAACTTGAGTTACTTATCACAGTTGGAGCTAGGGTGACACTTACATCAAACATATGGACTAATGCAAAACCCATCAATGGTGCTCTTAGGTTTATAGGACAAATTGTATATAACCTTGGAAATTTTCCCCCATAACCACCCACATATATTTTAGTAAGAATTGATAATTATGTGGGAGTCCCATGGGATGAATCATTCCCTCAAATGGTTCTTATTACACCTATTGAAAGAAGTGATAAAAAACAACTTCCTTTGAAACTTGTTTGGGTCTTGTAAATCCATAAGTCACAATGATTGACATTGGAGAAAGCTACAATTAATATTGGGAAGCAAGAGAGACAAGGTATGATGTTTACTGCAATATCTCGAGTTAAAGATTTGAATGATCTATGATTTCAACCTCCATTTTCATATGATCGATATCAAAAAATGACAAAACTAGCAAGTCTGCCTATAAGAAATGCAGAGCAAGATAGATTGAGATTGATCATAATGTAAACTATTTGTAATTGATTGCATTCTTATTATTCACATTTTCCATCATTCAACATTGTTACTTTATTTCTATTCAATTTATTCCTCATGTAACTCTTAAAGTATACTTTTGAGTAACACTCTCTATGTTTTCAACTAAATGAAGAAATTGAGTAAATTTAAAATGATCAGATTCATCTCAAACATATAAATATACATATACATAATTTTGATCATCTACAAATTGTGGTACTATACTAAAAATTGAAGAAAAAAGATTGGCAAATCGTCTCGATAATACTCTATATACTTTCAACCAACTGAGGAAAGCCAGTAAATTTCAAATTATTAGATTAGTTTTAGTCGTATACATATACATAATGTTGATCATCTACAAATTGTGTCACTATAATAAAAATTGAAGAAGATAGATTGACATTGATCATTCTCGATAATATTCTCTATACTTTCAACCAACTAAGGAAAGTGACTAAATTTCAAATGATTAGATTAATCTTAGACATATACATAATGTTAATTATCTACAAATTGTTTGTGACTGCCTACGACTGAAACCAATCTAAATCCATCTTAAACCCACCGAGACACATCAAATCTCTAGAGGTGCAAACCTCTTTTAGAGTACAAAACTTATGTAAGGTTTGCACCTTGAGAGATTTGATCCCTCTAGAGGCTTGATAAATCCAAGTTTAAGATGGATCTTTGGTAGTAAGTAAGATTGTTCATCCATCATGCTAGTGATATTAATTGTTTACATTAAAAGTCTTATTTACTAATTAGATGAATCTATTAATCTGTTTTCATGTGTTTTTTTAGTCAAATAAAATAAAATTTCTAGATTTTTCAACTTGACATATTAAAAACATTTATTTATTTACTAATTAGATGAATCCATGAATATATTTTCATGTTTTTTTTTTACTCAAATAAAATAAAATTTATTGATTTTACTAGTAACACAGGAATGCTATAGACATTAGAGAGTTTTAAATTAAAATTATACTAAATTAAAATGTAAATATTTTTATTTCATTATTACAAATATTTTCATTATATTTATTTAAAATATCACTATAAAACAAAGATTAAACTACACTAATTATTATTTTAAAAATTATTTAAGTAAAAAACTTAACACCAAAACATTAAAGTAAAATAAATCAATACTCTATCCATGAGAAGCATTTGCTTCATTTTGTTGTTGCTATCAACCAACCATAGCATTGACTTTTATTGTATTTTCATATTACAAAAGTAATACTATTTTGTTTTTTCCAATGAGAACAAGAATAATGCTTTAAATTTACAAAGATGTTTGAAGTTTATATATGTAAAGTTCAATTTTAAAAAGGTGTTAAAATTTTTTATATGTATTTTCAATTTTGTTTCTTATTTTTTAATGAAATATTTATGAATATTAAAGTTTTAATATTGTGTTAAATATATTCATATAATTATTTGTACAAATTAAATTAATAATTCTATATTGTAATTTTTACAATAAAAATAGAATTGTTCTAGATTAACATTGTATTGGATTAAATTTCTATTTTATTGAAATAAGATTTAAAATATATCATTATTTTATAGATATATTACCAGATTGTTGGATCTTTAAAAAGAATACATTACTCCAATTACCAGTCTAAATTTGTCAAAAAAAAAAACTTCTTCCGGTGCTATTCTCGACTGTGGGGACAATATCTTTAGTACTAGTTATGGTGACCGCAAAACTTCAGAATATACCAAAGTTGAACTTTTAATTCATAGGGGAAGCTCGCTACCGAAACCCTACCCTTTCCTACAGCTGGTAAAGCATAGGAGGGGGAGGGAGTATATAGAGAAAGAATAGGCTTGTATGGACTCAGGAGAGAGGGACCGTAAAAACCCATCCAAAACCCAGAATTAGAAGCAGAGGAGATCCAAACATCAAGGAAAGAGAAAGATAGGACATCTGTAGAGTCTAGACCACTGGAGCTTTCTTGGCTGTAATAGTACCAATTTAGCTTTGACTCGAGAAGGAAGCAGCTATGATAAACCTTATTCTGAGTTCTATTTGTGTCCCTCCGTTCACAAAAGGTGGAAGGCCCATGAATTCTCGCTAATAAATGTATGTATTTGTGTATTTCTGTGCCATAAATATATAAACAGGTTTGGAACAGTAGAAGACATCGTCTCGAAGAACATAAAAAGTTATATTTTAGTTATGTTTTGAAGGGAGCAGTTTGGTTGGAGTTTGAAATCAGTTTCATTTATTCTAGTAAAATTAGGAGTTAAAGGATGGAAATTTATATTAAAATGTAGAAAACTGAGTTAATTTTGGTAGTCTTTAATATATAAAATGTAAAATGTTTGGTGATAGTTTTGTAAAAATAAATTTCTAAAGATTTAATATAATTTCTATAAAATTTGGGCAATTTTTAAGGTAAAATAATTTTATTCTATGAAATTTGGTCAAATAATTTAAAAAAATAAATGAAAATTGACTAATTTTTTTTTGGAAAAAAACATAAAAAATTAAATCAATGATAAAATTTAACCCCTAAAATCATCTATGATCAAAATTGTTAAACATATGCCCCCGATCGGGGTGGTATTGCGGTCCACCTGGCAGGCTGTGGGCGCGGGAGGAGGCCAGCGGAGCACGGAGCCATGTGCTCGGCTCGTGCCCGCGGCAGCTGCCACCCCAGGGCATTAAATTGCATTCAAGGATGATGGGAGGGGCATTAATCCCACCCCCCTCGATCCCCTCTATGCACCGAACCATGCAGACTTCTTTTGGCATTATCGCTTGGGTGTGTGGCTTAGACTCTGGTCCTGCGATTTTCATGGTTTTTCGGGCGATTTTCATACTCCACCTTGGCTCTGCAGACCTTCTGCAGAAGCCGAGCTTTGTTATGCCGCGTCATCGTATGCGCCCTCGTAGGGGCTCCCCCTGGCATCCGCGACGCCCTCGCTCCTCCTCGCCCTCTGGTTCGCCCACCCCAGGTTCTCGCTGTGCAGCCTTAGTCGACATCTCCTGGACCCAGGCATGGCGCTCTCCCCCCGACTTTCCCTCCTCCTCTCCCCCGCCGTCGCGCCATGGCCGACCCCGTCACAATCCAAAAACGCCCTCTCCCTTTCTGCCGCGTGAACACTCTGCTATTCTACAAGATCTTGTTTTTGAGCTCCGGGACGGTGTGAATGACCTCCAATTCAGGGTCTAGCAAATGGAAGGGAGACTCTCTATCCTTCTTCAGCTCTTAGCCACTCCCCCTCCAGCCGCTCCAGAGATTTCTAGCGACGCTCCTGAGAAATCCAGTGACAATGCAAGCAGCTACCAACAAGCCACCACAGGGAAAGGCCAGCATTTTGACGAGATGACAGTTTCTCCAGAGCCCATGACCGCTCTCGTGCGGAAGGAGCCTTCGGCAAACTCTGCAGGAGAGAACGACGTGGTTGTCTCGGCAATGGCAGCCGAGGAGAAGGAAGATGAACGACGTGGCAGTTTCGGCATCCAGGTGCACGAATATGAGTGCAACAAAGCTACGGACATGAATTGGACTGTCGGCGGGACAGTTATCACAGAGGAACCTTGGCCTGGCCCCTTGCCCGAGTATGTTCTAGACTATACAGTGCTTGTTCCTTACTTTAGCTCTAGTGGCTCTCATGGTTGAAAATAGTTTAGTTTTTCACTAGCTTTGTTAGAAATTTTGTTACTTCTTATATACGGTTGGCTGAACTGGTTTCTCCTCACGGAGCAGTTCAGTAATTACAACCATATGACTTAGCAAATGTACTCTTGATCCTGGTTCTGAGAAGGACTCTTATATAATACAAAAACTTACTTACAAAAAAAAAATTGTTAAACATATTCCATAATTTATGTTGTGTTATGTTTTGAAGGGGGAGCATGGTTGGAATTTAAAATCAGTTCCACTCGTCATAGCAAAATGGTTAAACATAGTCAATACTCCAAAGAATTTTGATGACGGGTTTGCCTTAGTGTGTTCCGTATTGACCTGTCAAATTCCATCCCATTAGTGATTTGCATATCGTAAAATCATCAAACCCTTTTGTACTCTATCGTATGGAGAAAGCACGGCGTTTTTATTTTAATGTAAGATAGCCATCAGTGTGGAAAAGAAAGAGATATACCTAAAAGAAAATTTAGGTAGTATGTTAAAATTTTATAAAAATCAAAGAACCTCTGCTCTCATGCTCCATTGAGCATGTGAATGTCGTTGTTGAACACGTGAAAGGTGACGAATTATATGGACAAAGTAAGGTAGGTGAAATTGAGGAACTTTTCAGAATTTTAAACTTGGAATTTTGAAAATTTGGCTATCCAGTGATGTAATACCTTTGGCAATTCAAAATGAACGATAACATGAGAGGTGCCGAATTTTCGAAGGCACTTAGTTGTCACAATGTCTTCCTACCAGAGCGTTGGAAGCAAGCTATTTTACACACGGGAATTCTTCAAGCCAGCAACCAGAAAAAACTATTTCTGTTGCTAGCTCGTATTGCCCACTGAGTTGAGTTCATGCAGTACCTTCGACCTTGCTCACTTCCTCGTCATCTTCCCATACCGTTGTTTTGTAATATATTCCGTACAGTATTAACTGCAGGGCGCCCAGAAAGGCTCCTAGCCCATTAGGAATCTGCACATTTTTTACTTTCGGCATAAGCTTAGCTTAACATAACATAAAGTAGCTTAACTTACCTAAGATAGGATAAATTAACTTGACATAACGACATAATTAACCACTCCAGGTTACACATAATTACAGTGATAAAGATGTCAAAATGTATGCATGCATAGGCCATCCAGATAGCTCCGTTCGCGAAGGAAGCGAGAGACAGGGAAAACGGCATGTACTTCACGCTTTTGCTCTTCACGACGTTCCTCTGCCAACACAACAATCAATAAATCAACCCACTTAAACGGTGCAGCATTTGTTCTAACTGAATGACGAATAACCATTGCCTGTACCAAAAACATGACTCATCGAAATCGGCCGGCAAACAGCAGGTGAAATCAGTGAATTCTTTTTTTGAGAAAACACTAATGCGGAGCACTTTGCAGGATTCGAACCAAGAACTCTAATATAAATGGGTAAAAACGATTTTTTTTACATAATTGCATTGGCTAAGCAAACGACAAAGACGGCTTCATGCCACTGTTTGGACACAGTGCAAAGCGTGTCTACGTGTCAAAAGTATCCAGGCTCAATCAGTGACCAACCCCATCGATCTTTAAACTCATCATCTGTGAGGGGACGGAGATAGTAAATACTTACTATTGCAGCCAACGGAGCCGCATACATGCAGGTGCCGAACACCACGCAGAGAAGTCCAACGATTAATGACCGCTTGTCGTGCGTGTGGGCTAGCGTGAGCGTGAGCACCACAACCGCGGCGAAGAACACCGCCGCCACTGCGAGCATTTTCAACATCCTAACCTGCAATTCACGGAAGAGGTCAATTGAAAGAATTATCAGATTTCCCGTCAAGAAAATGCCCAGCCGGAATTACAGATCCGTGCTTACCCTGGTGTCTTTGGCGCAGTAAATGACGAACATCGTGACGTAAATGACCTCCAGAAAGACTCCGGTTCCGTTTATTGTCACCACCAGAATACTGTTCGGATGAACGATGGGAATGCCGTAGAACACCCAGAGCAGGCAGTTGAGCAGCGTTGCAACGTACGGGATGCCTGAGTACTTGCGTGTCGATTTCCATTTCCAAACATTGTAGAACGTCGGCCTGCAAGAGACGAAAGTTCAAACATTCCGTCAATCCGAACAGACTAACGTCGAATTTCCAAGTATAATTCATTGCAATTTAGGTGAAAAAGAGACACTGACGGAAACTTCAAACATTCCGTCAATCCAAACGGATGAATCTTGAATCCAAAAACAAGAATTATTTACCCGAAAACGGAAAATGATGACGGAACTTCAAATATTCCGTCAAATCCGAACGGACGAAAAGCTTGAATCTCAAAAGATTGCATTATTTCATCCCCAAAAAATAATTTACACGAAAAACTAATATGATGAGAGAATCTTCAAACGTTCAGTAAAATCCAAGCGGACGAAGCTTGAATCCAAAAATATGGCAAAATTTCACCGAAAAATAAATTATTGATGCGTAAAAAGAAAATGATGACGGAAACTTCGAACATTCCGTAAATCCAAACGGACGAAGCTTGAATCCAACAATATTGCATTACTTCACTGGAAAAAAATTATTTACGCGAAAAAAGAAAATGATCACGAAAACTGCAAACTTTCCGTAGAATCCAAATTGATGAACCTGGAATTTAAAAATATTGCTTTATTTCACCGAAAAAATGTTATTTACTCGAAAAAGAAAATGATGATGGGAACTTCAAATGTTCGGTAAAATTCAAACGAACAAAGCTTGAATCCAAAAATATTATACATTATTTCACCGAAAAAGAAATTGTTTAAGCGAAACAAAATGACGATTCCATAAAAATCCAAACGGACGAAGCTTGAATCCAAAAATATTGCATTATTTCACCGAAAAAGAAAAGAAAGACGAGGGAAACTCACGCCGGGGACAGGAAGAGGCACAGCGAAATAACGTTACCTGCAAGAGACAGCGGTTGTCAAATACCTTATCCCAAATTTAAATTCAAACAACACAAAAAATGAATAATCATGATGGAATGCCCAAAACAAGATTCGCCACGAGCATTTTCATAAATTTGGACGCGGAAAACAGAAATCTCGAAAACTAAACCCCAGGGTAAATAAAAAGAAATAAAATGCATGGACGGAGAACAGCATTATTATCAAAATGTTCTTGTTATTATTATTATTATGATCATTACCGATGATGCCGAGCACGGTACGAATTGTATCTCCCATCGCCATTCCTACGGACTTTGCGGCCTGGTGGAAGCACAAACGAACAAAAACCTAAGCAAGAACCGTGGAGAATAACAGATGAAAAAGTACAAGGTCAGAACGTTAAAAGACGGAAAATACAGTATCTCTGTTACTGATCAGCACAGAGGCTCCCGAGAGCAAAAGCTTGGGGCATTGGAGCTTTATAGTCAGTCAGTCCTGGTTACTGATTTAGTTATGACTAAAGCGCGAGGTTAATTTGTCAGACTGCCAACTGATCCATTTTTCTCCTCCGCCGCCTCGACTTTCTCAACCCAATTGAATGGCCGGGCTCTTTCCGTCACATAACGGTCGTGCGCGGGCAGCAAAAGTGTGATCGCAACGAAATGCGCGGCTCCGGAGACGATCTGTCGCCACGTAAGCACGAGATTCTGATTCTTCCCATGACAACAAGGATACGATGCAGCGAGTTTTGGCAACGTGGCAGGCCAAAACAAATACGTGGCCGAAAGACAACGGGGTCTTGCTTTTGAATTGCGTGCCCTGCACAGACCGAAATAATAGCAGACGTGGCATAGTTTTCTTACAGACTTTGCTCTCGGGGGGCGGACTATTTATTTATTGTATGTCAGTTAACTTGGTCATGCTTGCATGGCCTGATACGTCTTTGTTGTCATTAACTGTAATTCATTAGTCGATGAATATCAATGGGCACGATTTCCGACATGGTAATGAATGTCGCTTTGTTTCCCGATTCCAAGTTTGGATAAGAAGGAATCATACTGCATTAATTGGTTTTCCTGTTTGGAAATCTCCACTATCCCAACAATCAATTGAGAACAACTTATCAGACTTTTACATCAGATTAATAAAACTCCAGAGTTTTAAACAGGTTGGAATTTTTATTGTAATCATAAGTGGAATCCATCTATTGTATTTTTTATTATTTAAATTGCATTTTTAAATGTAGGAATGGGTTTAATGCTTTGAAAAATCCAAATTTTATTTGGATTGTGCAAAAAATTAAAAAGTAGAATGTTTAAACCACTACATGTGTTACATGTGTTTGAGTAAAAAAAATTAAAATTTACAATAAATTAATAAATTAAGACACTTTGAATTTTCAAAAATGGATTTATATGATGCATCTATGAGATATGATGAAATCTCTTAGAAGAATAGAAGATCTTGTAAGAGTATATGATTTCATTGTATTTTTTGGTTTTTTTATAATAATATTGAGTGTTTTTTATTTCATTTTTTATCTAATTTGAATAAATGGTATGAGAGCATTTTTCTTTGTGTGATTTTTCCGTGCATGTCCCTCACTAGGTCAAGGTATCAGAAATTGGGCTTAATTTCGTTGAGCCTTCAAACAACCTTCCTTGCAAGTTTTATATGGTAGATGAAAAGAAAGATAATGGGGTAAAAGATCCTATCAAGTTATTTCCCCTGAACGACAAAAGAACAAGACGACAGCTCATTTTGTCGAGATCCTCAAGCGGCTCCCAACATTGACAAAGGAACCTTAGAGAAGAAGTTATTTTAGAGGAATAATATCCTTGAAGGTGCAAGTTAATTTGTATATCTCTTAGTTAGAAGGGAAAAAATATGTAGAAACTTTGGAGAGATGGTTAGACTAGTTAGAGGGTTATTTCTCTATTCATAACTTTTCCAAGAATGAGAATTTCAGCTTTACACCTTGGAAGTTCCTTCCCCATAACAAATATAGGTGGGATTCTTGGAATAGCTTCTACAATTGTAAAATCTCCTCTCCTCCTATCACTGTGAACAAAATTTTCGAGATGGTTCTGGAGCGTATGAGATAGAACCCATTAGAGGGATTTTTTTTATACCCTTAAGGAACATGGTGCTCAAATACCATAGAAGCGTACAAACATACATCCAAAAAGAAATCTAATTCATTGGCATCTCTTCACCTGGAGCAACTTATTGCTTTGTAGTGAAAAATGAGAATTTTTTTTTGGCAAAAGAGTAAGAAAGAGTTTGGGTTTGGACATCAGTGACAATAAAAGAAGGGTAAAATTTACCTTAACTATCAAAGTTACAAAGGACAAACAAAAAACAAGCGCTCTTAAGACATCAATTCAAAAGTACATACAAAGAAGAAGAACGGGTAGTCGAAAAGAATGTAGGAAGCTGGGTTGACACCCATAAAATCACACGACACAACAATGATGAATGAGGCTAAACATTACTTATTGATCAAGCTTAAATCCTTAGACTTAGAATCTATTTCAACGCCACTATAAATCATGGGTAGGGGGGGGGCATGCACGAAGTTGAGTCCATTATTTTGGACCACCATAGATTTCTAAAACACATCCTTGTTACTAATATTTGCAATGCACTTGATTTTTTGTTGTTCGGCCTTGGGGATATTGAGCCTAACAATGGGGCTGCGCTTGGGATTACAAAATGCAAGTGTGAAATAACATATATGAATTATAAAATGCAAAATGCAAGTGTGAAATAACATATATGCATTATAAAATGCAAAATGCAAGTGTGAAATAACGTATATGAGTTATAAAATGTATTTGAGTTATATCTCGAATGTGAAATAATTGGCATATGCATTTTAGTCTTCATAGAAAAACTGAGATTTTTTTCTAAAACAATAACACATATGCATTATGTTTGACCACAAAACCCACTCAATTCTTCAATTAATTCTTTCCTACATCATTCTATCCTTACCTACTATGGAGACTAGGCCTATTCATAATTTAATACAAAAAAAAATATTACTCATGACCAACATGCTTCCTTGTAATATGAAAGCATTGGAACTTATATTGTATTAACGTAAGCCACTATGATTGTCAATAATAAACTTAAAGACAAATACATGAGTATTACTATTTGGACCATAAATTTTGTTGATACAATATATGACTTGGGATTTGAATTAGTCTTTGCATGCTAGACACATATTGAATCAGGAATTCAACCACCACTTATAAACTTTGTATGTGATCTTTTGATCCAAGTGGATATCAGTGGCCACCCACCTCTTCCACTGACCTATAATAGTCCCCCATCTTGGTATTTTTTCTACAATTTTCAAGTCTCAAACTTTTGGCATGTTTTTTAGGCCCCAAATAGTGCTTTTTGGCCCTGCGACAAATTAGGGTTTCCATGGCATGCCTAATCCTTGACCTAATTTTTTCTTCTCATTGAGATCTTTCTAATGGGATATTGTGCACCCCAAACAGAGTTTGCATGCAGAATTTGTAGCCCCGGGAAGTTGATGTATCAACTAGATTCATTGAGGCCCACATTCCTTTTGCCACTTCATCTCCTAGGGTTAGGGTTAGGGTTTTTTCCTGTTAGAGTTTAGTACTTTATGTTAAAAGGCCATTTCGACTTCTTGTAAAGTCTACTTGTGAATGAATGTAGTTGACACTTCTCCTTTGGAGATAAGCTACCACCATGCTAGCTAGTTTGTATTGCTTTGCATTTCATTGCCTTTTCCTATTTCATTTATTAATAAAATTTGGTTATGAGTGCATTATTGTGCTCTCTATAATATTTGTGTGTGTGTGTGTGTGTGTGTGTGTATGTGTTTCCATTTGTATTCCTTCCTTTCATTTCATCCTCTATACAATCTAGATCATTGGTATCAGAGCAATCTACTCGTTGTTGTTTCTCAGTGCATGTCCCTGACGAGGTCAGGGTATAGAGAGTTGGGTCTCAAACCAATTTCGCTTGTGGAATACCACTCTCATGGACCCACGTAGCCTCCCATGGTAGATGAAAAGAGATATGATGATGTAAGATATCCTATTAATTTGTTTCTCAAGGAATCCCTCATGCGATAAAGGAACCAAATGATGGATAATTTCACCTAGATCCTTTGACAACTACCAATGACAGTCAACACACCTTCAATAAGCAACCATTTTGGAGGCATGACACCCTTCAAGGTACAATTTAATTTTGACATTCCTTTATTTGAAGATGATATAGATGTAGATGCTTTAGAGAAATGGTTAAATGATTCTGAGGGTTATTGATTTGTTCAAAAAAAATTGGATGTCCAAAAGATCACCTTTTCCCTCCTTAAGGCCCTTTCCCATGTCAAATATTAGTGGGAAAGTTACTGAGAGATACATGACGGAGATGACTCTACAACATCTATGACAGAACCTACTTGGACGAATTTTGTTGATTCCCTCGAGGATAAATTCTACCCTGTTGGAAACTATGATGACTAGTACACGAGATGGACAACTCTATGTCAAGAGAGAGACCATAAGGTGTCAGAGTACACCATTATCTTCCATACCTTGCACTCAAAGCTGGGTATTGGAGACTCTGAGCTGCACTTGGTTTTGAAGTACCGTAATAGCCTACATAGGTACATCCAAATAGAGATGGATTTCTTGGACATCTCCTCACTGTGAGCCACTTATCAATATGTTGTCAAAATTGAGTAGAAATTTAAGAAAAGCAATAAGCGAGAGTTTGGGTTTGTAAATCTGCTACAACAAAAGCATGGTAAAGGTGGCCCTAACTCATAGAACAAAGGATAGAGAAATGATGTCCAAACTCAAGAAAACTAGTCTGAGCACGAGCAAAGAAGGGTAATGAGAAGTTGAAGAAGGACACTAGAAAGTGGTGTGAGTTCCCCAAAATCCTCTGGAAAAACACTAATGAATGTTTCTCAAAACATTCATTGTTAGTTGAGTTGGATGAAAAGGAATCAAACTCTGGATCAGACTCTAATTTGGAGCAATATGAGGGAAAGTGGATCATTGACACAAAACCCATTGATACCATCGCAACTGCAAAGATCCAACCAAAATATTTAGAGGAGCCTGAGGAGGGGGACTGCCTATTCCATTCATAGATGTGGGTGAAGGGGACTCCATCATTGTTGAAAATGTTATCCATAAGTACCTAATTTTAGTCAAGATCATCAAGAGACCGAATCTATTGACAATTCCACACCCCTAACCATACACCATCAGTTGGTTGAGACATGGATGAGACATCTGCATCATCCAACAATGTCACCTTTGTTATGACATCAAGCCCTTCAAAGATAAGGTACCATGTGATGTTTCCCCACTTGAAGTTCGTGATTTTCTTTTAAAACAATCCTATATGTGGAAATCATGTCATGTTGTATATGAGTCCAAGCCTCGTAGTGTCATTGTTACTTTGGGAGGCTATCTCTACAGGGTACTAGAGTTAGTTCTGACTACTCTAATTTCCTTGATCTCAAAAAAGAAGTTCTAAAAGGTAATCTCTTAGAACAATTTTTTTTTTATCTTCATGGTTCAGTCAAAAGGTGAATGGAAGTTCATTGTGACCACCACCGCGTCAACACAGGGCCTCTCTACATAGTAGAAGCATATGGAAAATATTGCAGAGGAATACATAGATATCTTTGCCTCACCTAAGGGGGTGCCTATACACTGCTAGGTCAAACATTCAATTGACTTGATACCTAGTGCTCCTTTACTGAATGGCCCAATATACAAACTCTATCTTCTGTAGAACAAGGAAATAAAATATCAAATTCATTAGATCATCCAAAAGGGCCACATTCGACCAAGCTTCTCACCTTGTGGGAGCCTAATTATATTCGTGCAAAAGAAGGATAGGAAATAGAAACTTTCTATTGATTATAGATCCATGAACAAAATCACTATCAAGAACCGATACATGATCCATCAGATTGATGATCTTCTTGATCGGCTTAAGGGTTCCAAGTTCTTTAGTAAGACTAATACGAAGTCAGGTTGCCACTAGGTCCCGATCAAACAAACTGATGTATAGAAGACCACCTTCAAGTCTAAAGAAGGCCTTTTGAGTGGTTGGTCATGCCTTTTGTCTTAACTAATGCTCCAAAAAATTCATGAGGATGATGAACGAAATCTTATTCCCATTCAAAAACTCTTTTATGGTCGTATATTTGGATGACATACTCATATTCAATAGAACTTGGGCAAAGCATTTGCAACACATTCACTGGACCCTAAGCACCCTACAACAACACAAGTTATATGCCTATATAGATAAATCCTCATTTGGCATGCAAATAATTCATCAATATCTATATAAAATTCATTCACGATTGGCCAGCCCTAATGACTCTAATATATCTTTGTAGCTTCTTGGGCCTTGCCAAATTCTACCATAGGTTTGTATTAGGGTTCTCTCATATTGATTCACCCTTATGCCAAGTGGCCAAGGGTGGAGATAAAGCCAGGTTTTCCTAGTCTGAGTGACAACAGAAAACATTCAAGAATATAAAATGCCACCTCTGCTCAGCGCTAGTCCTCACTCTGCTATGTTGACTCACAAACTTGTAACTAGCCACTAGCTTGCAAATTGTTGCAAGGCATACATAAAAATCTACTAATAAATATGACTATTAGGTGGGACCCCCTACTAAGATAAAGAATGAGTATGCACTCATGATTTCAAATCTAATGGCATCATTCAATTTTACTTTTGATTTAAGCATCTCACTGTATCCATGATCATAATATGCATCATAGATATGTGGTGGTCAAGGTTATGGTGATTGGAAAGAGTATAAATCTTGCCATATTTTTATTTCATCATGTTATAATGATCGTTCATGAAATATTCATATTCTAATGTTATGGTTTTTATGGTTATGTTTTAAAAAGATTGGTGGTATGCAACAAACATTTCTTATGGCATATACAAGTCTTGTTGTAAAGTATATGTGTTGTCTCTAAATTTGAAAAGGTGGTTCGAATATATTGCAACATCTGACATGAAATGGTATTCAAGTTACATGACACAACTTGTATGTTATATGGTAGTATAGAGCTCGTACATTTTTGAAGGGGTGGCAATTGTGGTTATATTGGAAAAGTTGTATCACAACCTAATGCATATGGTATATAGGAATGTTTTTAGGACTGAGCTATTTAATTGATAGAATTGAATGTTGTTTTAATTTGATGGAACTTGACCGTAATTCTTTGAGCCACCATCCAGTAGGAATTTATGCCATCTGACATGGTGTGTGGTCTCTTTCTTGAGTGGCATGCTACAATTGGTAGATGTGTTGGTTGTATTGGAAAGTTGTGAAGATTTGGCAATGGTTTTTGCTGCTTGAAATAGATGGAGGTATAGTGGTGATTGGTGTGCATTTAATGCACCACTATGTTGGTTTTTTCACCTGCATTCCACTTTGGTATTGGCATTGTTCACCCGAGTATTTGGTTTTCTTTGTTGTAGTAACGATCTGGCTTCATAGAGATTGAAGCTTGGTAGTTTTCAGTAACAAATTCCCTTCAATCCTGGTCTATAAGGCACCATTTTTGCAAAGGTATGGGGTTTTATTTTGTTTTACATCTAGTTTTGAATAATTTGTCATTAAATGGTTACTTTTAACTCTGGTTTGGCATTATTGTTGCATGAATGTTTTATTTCCCCTCATCATTTTATTGTTAAGAAAACAAAAATATTATGGGTTGCACTCATCTCATTCATCCTCCCACTTTCCATTTCATTTTGGGTCAAAATATTTTGGTTATAGTCTTTGTTTTCATTTGAGGTTCAAACTTGAAACCTATGAGACTTGTTGAGAAATACCCACCATCCTCACACAACACTGGTATGTGAGTTGTTTTAAAAATATATTCGGGCATGGCTTGAGTTTAACGACCATTACACCAGAATTCGTTTTTTGGTTACAAGTACCCTAGTTATATAATCATCCTCTCTTTCCACAAAAGGCATTTTTTTTTCTCACGGATATTCCCAAGTGTTTAGTTTGAACCACGAACTGGTCATGGAAATTCGTCAACATGTTTGAATGTATATAAAAAAATCCATTTTGAAAGCTTAGCTTGAGTTGTTTTCATGTGGCTAGCGCCATGTTACCCTATCTCATTTCCTAGCTCACGGTTCATATGTTTTGAACCTGGTTTGAATCTTAAGGAAAAAAATTAAAATAAAAATGGCTTGGGTGATGAACCCAACCTCTCTACAACATACTTTGAATAAATTTGTTCTACTTGTTGATAGATGTACCTCTGTCATTGGTTTCAAAACCCTTACCAATCAAATGAAAGACTTGAACCCTAAATTTCATATGTGTTATATGCTCAACAATGGTTTTCCTTTGACTTACTCAGGGTTATTAAAGGTTTCGATTGTGGTTTTCATTCAAAAAATAGAAATGAAATGATTGGTCAGCCTCATTGTTATGATGGTTGATATAAAATATATGGTGAGAATGATTTGGGAGAAGAAATTAGACATTTATTGTAGTTGTATTTATTTATGTGAATGCATGACGATGTTACAAATGAATACATCGATGGTTATTGTTGATAAGCGTGTATTGTAAAAGAAAAAGGAAAATTACATAGTTTCCAATTCCCCTTCATCAATTTCATTTTTTATAAATTATTCCTCAAAATCCACTCATAAATTTCCCATTCTCATCAATTCCTTGTCTATGTAATTTAAGAAATAGAAATTTTGTTATATCAGTTATGGATGATTCTTTTTCGGCCTGGGAACATTTTTTATAATATTTGACTGGAGAAAATGCAATCAAAGTATGATAATGACAACGTGTTGAAGTTGTGAAAAATGGAATGAAATTGTCATATAAGTTCACTTTCCTTCATCAATTTCACTTTACGTAAAATTAATTCATGGACTCCCTCTCATTTATTTTCCTTCTCCATTTAGTATTGTTGATATGATAAAAGAGAATGGTTGGTTATGTTCAACATGGTAGATTTGTATTGGCTAGCAGATATTTGCTACGAATTTGTAAATAAAAGATGGGCATACTTCTATGATAATTATTGAGCATTCATAGATTGCAAACTTGTATGTTGGATGTGGTTGATGAATATTATATATGTTTGTCCCTGATTCACTTTATCCATTTCTTTTCCCATTCATGTTTTATGGTTGTGTCAGGTCAAATCCAATCTAATCATTTAGATAAATTGTACTAGATGTCCTATCTTACTATTACTTTATTCTTATGCTAATGGGATTATCATGGTTTTAGATGATATTTTTTAGTAGAGGCAACTATGGTGGAGGAAATAGAGGTAGAGGAAACAAAGAAAGAAGGCCAAATAATTTTTGGCAATGAGGAAATAAAAGGTTATGTTTCTCCATTCACTTTGATGCAAACTTTGAAGATTTCATTTAGCTTTTACTAGCAGGTTTCTTGAACCTAGCTGGGAAAAGAGAATTTTGATCTCCACCTTCACCTAGAAGGCCACCATTACATCATCATCCTAATGTTTCTGGTATACCAGTACAACTACATGTATCCTTGCCACTAGAATATCTAGTCAATGATGGATGGAATGATGTAGTACATCCTCCCCAAACTCATGTTGACAAATGAACCACAATGTCTTTACCATTACCTCCTCCTCTCCTTAAACAACCAACTCAACACATTGCATCATTGACTTCACATTCTCATTCAAATCAACCTCTAAAAAGACTAAAATCTGTTTCTCAAGAACTTGAACCTAGTAAGGGAAAACCACTGACCAATTCTGCGAAATCTAATTAATCTGATACTTCTTCACACTTAGTCACATCCCATTCCCAACACCACAATATTAAAGACATACGTATTCCTTTTAGAGACATGCATCCAAATACTTCATCAGTTAAAGGTAAAATACCTTTCAATGCAAATTCATAGGTGCTCCAAATGGTGAATTCTAAAAATAGTGGGCAGAGGCAAACTGCCTCACATAAAAAGTATGATTTTTTGTTTTGTCATGTTTTATTTTAAGTTGACTATTGTGACAAACTTCACTTATTTTGGACTTGGGATATTTTGAACAACAATTTTTTTTGGACAACATAATGATTTATTATTAGTGAGCAATTATTTATATATATTCGATATTTGGGGAACCACAAGTGTTCTTTGGAATACTTTATTGTGGGTTAATTGGATATTTTTATGTTGTGAAGTTTTGAATGACATGGATGCATATCTATTTATGGAGGAACAAGGAGATAAAATGAGGATGCATAAGGGGTCCCCACCTATTAGTTAATATTTATTATACCCTTATCATTATTTATTATTATTTATTTATGAGTTGTCCCCATCTAACTAAACTTTATTTAAGTAACTTAACAAAAATTAGTTGGAACTACCCAAAAACACTTTTGGAAGAATAAAAGAAGGACGTGAGGGGACAAACAAAGGGGGGAGATATAGAGGCAAAAACTATGATAAGGTTTTCTCTTTCTCTAAAGTGAGATTATATTACTTCTTCATTCATTTTTGAATCACTTAAAGTTGAAAGCTTCTTGTTGATAGAAGAGTCTTACTGAAAGTGGCAATAAGAAGGACCAAGAAGCATAGATTTTTGACATACTTCAAAAGGTTGATCATTTTTTTATGATAGTCTGTAAATTCTTATTGGATTTATGAATTAGTTTTCAATACTAATTAGGATTTTTCGCAGAGTCAAGACAGTGACATATTGTGGCTTGTTGATCCAGTTTTTCTCAGTCTTGGTTTTACTTAGAAGACACCAGTTGTCTCTGTGTGATGTAACATTCCACCTCTGACTTCTAAGTATTATTCTAGTCCTTACCCATTATCGGGTATGAAAGAATGTTTTTGTATGTAATTTAGAACTCAATTAATAAAATCATTGATGGTTTTGTGTCTAATTTTGAACTACATGTGTAATCTTCATTTCAAATTTTGTTTCATGATTATTCATTAAACTTGTTATAAATTTCTATTGCAAACATTTCTTTATTTATTTGTTAAAACACAATATAAAAGACAAGATTAGGCCCAAGTACATATTGCTTGAGGACTAATAGATATTTTTGTAAAAGGCTATAAACATAGGGTAGCAATCCCACCTATCTTGCTTTATCCCAACAAGATTCAAAAATGTTGGTATAAGGATATCAATTCATTTTCATAAACATGCTAGACATACAACAACCATTCAAGATTAAGAAAGATGCCTCCAACTATGCTATCATAGCATCCCTCACTCAACATGGGCATCTGGTGGCATGTCATAGTGAGACACTCTGTGATGTCGTTCATAGGTATCCCACCTATGACAAGGATATGTAATCCATTGTGCAAGCATGTGAAAAATGGAAGCATTATATTCTGGGAAAGGAAACAATCATCTCCATTGATCATAAGCCCCTGCAATTCATGCAAACATAGGGAAAGTTAAAAAATGATTTCCATCAAAAGTGGGCCACTACTCGCAACAATTACACTTGAACATTAAGTATGAGAAGGGTATCACAAACCATGTTGCAGACTGCCTTAGTTGAACCTAAATTGTGGCACTAACCATAGTTCTTAACTCTTATGGGCACAAGACCTCTAGGTGGCTCCAATTGTATGTCAACGACCTTGATTTTGTTGCTACATTTCAAACATTAGACACAGGTAAACAAGTTCCAAAATTTCACCTTCAAGATGAAATTTTGTGTTATCCGAGTCATCTTTGTGTTCCTTCAAGTGAGTGTGCAAATCTAATTGGGAGGAACATTACAATTGGGCGACAGGGAACTCTGGTGTGGAAAATATAGTAGAAGTACCTCAAAAGTATTTATATTGGCCAAAACTCCAACAACATGTCAACAAGTATATCATATCATGCATTACATGTTCCATTGTTAAACCTGCCATTAAGAAGTAGGAGTTGTACACTCCTCTACCTACCCCAGACAAGCCCTAGGAGTCGGCCTCCATGGATTACATGTTAGGTTTTCCATCCACCAAGCATGGAAATGATTGTGTCAGCTTTGTGGTTATCGATTATTTCTTGAGATGGTCATTTTGGTACTGTGCAAGAAGAGTATCACGGTAGAAGCCATTGTTAATATCTTCTTTGAGTGTGTTTGGGTTCATTTTGTGCTACCACGAAACATTATTTTAAATAAAAATACTAGGTTACTCAGTACCTTCTGGTATAGCCCGTGGTCTCTAATGGACATCAAGATTATCAAATTGACTTCCTTCCACCCCCAAACAAATGGGAAAATAGAGATGGTCAATAGGATGGTTGTGCATATTATGAGCATGTACAACTATAAGAATCCATGTACATGGGATTTGATCCTTCCATATGTTCAACATAGCTACAATATATTCCTCCACTACTCTATTGGCCACAACCCTTTTCAAGTGTGCTTGGGGTTCTAACTGTTGTCCCCCATTGATGTAGTTATGCCCATTGCATCTATTATACATGAAGAGTCCATCCATGCTTCAACCAAATAAAATAGAACATGAAAATTTGTTAACCGGATCTAGCACATCCAACAACATGTTCATGATATCCTGCAAAAATCCAATGATAAGTACAAGCAACAACATGACCCACATTGGGTTCCACAATTTTCAGGTTGGCAATAAGGTGCGGTTGAATTTTTAGAAAGAGCACTTAACAGGTCCCCACAAGAATATTATACCACTCATATATGGGCCTTACATCATCACGAAGGTCTTGGGTGAGAATTATTTTGAATTTAGTATTCCCCCTTTCCTTGGCTTGCACCCAATATTTAATGTGGAGCTACTTTGACCATATTTTCCACCTCTATTAGACACCTCATAGGTGGTTGACCATTTGTCCCCTACAAAACTCAACCATGAATGTATTGAGTAGTATAAAATGGACTAGATCATGGACACTTAAACAAAGGGAACCCTCCAGTAGAACATACAACTCTATCAGGTTTTCAAAACATGATATCTTCTTCACCAAGGCAAGTGGCTCACCATGAATTAGACTCAAAAATAAATTCCCCATCTGTTGGAGACACTTAATGAAATTGGGCCCATTTATTCCTAAGTGGGGATGGTTGGTATAGGTGGATATTAGTGGCCACCCACCTCTTCCAATGACTCATAACTATTCCCCATATTGGCAGTTTTTTAATATGTTTTTAGGTCCCAAAATTATGATGCATGCTTTAGGCCCCAAACAATGTTTTTTTTCCCTACAATGGATTAGAGTTTCCATGTTATGCCATATCTTTCCAATGGGATATTTTTCACCCCAAACAGAGTTTGTATGTGGAAGTTGCAACCCCAGGAATTCGACATATCAACTAGACTCCTCATGGCCCACATTCCTTTTGTCAATTCATCTCCTAGGGTTAGGTTTCCCTCTTTGGGTTTAGTTCTTTATGTTAAAAGGACATTTCTTCCTCTTTTAATGTTCTACTTATGAATGAGCATAGTTGATACCTCTCTCTCCAGAGATAAGATACCACCACATTAGCTAGTTTGTATTGCTTTGTATTTCAAAGTCTTTTCCCATTTCATTTATTAACATAATTCGGTTCTCACTATATTACTATTCTCTCTGCAATATTTATCTGTATGTGTTTTCATTCATATTCCTTCCTTTCATTTCATTCTATATACAATTCATATTATATTTCATCTCTACATGGGAATATGAGTACATGTAGAAGATATTGTACATCACATGCATGTATCAAAGCTATGACATTGGTTGAGGGATGAAATCAAGTGCTTAGGGACCTAAATGATGATACTATGTCTTGAGGTCCATGGATGAGGCATCGAACTAACATAAACAACCTCTACAAGGAATATTTTTCCTCCCATTGAGAATATAAGTGTCACTAGGAGGTATTGTGCACCATAGGCATGCAATATGGCCATGGTAGTGATTAGGGTATGGCATCAAGGAACTTTTTCCTTGAATGAGGCTTCACAAGCTCGACATCCATGAATGAGGCCTCAAACCACCAAACACAACCACTATAGGGGATCTTTAGCCTCTATCTAAAACTACATGAACACCATTAGGTGGTATTACACCCACATCTAGGTATTAAGGAATTCATAATAACAAGGGATGAAATCAAGGGCCTTGGGTCCTGAATGATGGTTCTTAGGCTCAATCACCATGGAAGAAGCCTCCAACTACCACTCATAACATCTGTAGTGGAACTTTTGACTATGAGTATGGCCAGGAGGTATTGTGCATCATGGATTAGCCTCATATCCTTCACAATAGTTAGGGGATGAATATGAATGAATCCTCTAATGCTTGACACACATGAACAAATCATCCAACCACCACCATAACCTTTGTAGGGTATCTTTCATCTCTAATTGGGAACATGAGAGTCGTTAGGAGGTATCTTGCACCATAGTCACATATTAGGATCTTGATATGGGGCGGATGAAAGAAAAGACCTAATGCCCTAAATAATGCTCCTTAAGCTAAAGGTCCATGGATGAGGTATCAAACAACCACACATGAAATTTATACAGGATATTTGGCCTCTCATTGATAGTGTGAGTGTTAGGAGGTATTATGCACCATAGACATGTATGAGAGCCATGAAAATGATTGGAGGATGAGGTCAATGGATTTATTCCTTAAATAAGATTTTTTAGGCTCGATGTCCATGAACGAGGCTCTAAATCACCACACAAGATCATTTGAGGGGATCTTTGGCCTCTCTCTCAAATTACATGAGCACTAGTAGGAGGTATCAGAGACCATGGACATGTATGGAGGCCTTCATAATATTGAACGATAAAATCAAGGGCCTTGGGCCTTGAATGATGCTTCTTAGGCTCGATGGCCATTGAAGAATCCTCCAACAATCACTTATAACCTATGTAGTGGATCTTCGAGCTTTGAATAAGATTATGAGTATGGTTAGTATTTTTTTCTGGCTTGATGGTCATGGAAGAGGTCTCTAACCACCAAACATGAACTATGTAGGGGAGCTTTGGACTTTGATTGGGAAATTGATCATCTTTAGGAGCAATTTCTCACCATGGAATGATCTTGAGGCCTTGAATTTTGTGAGGGGATTAAATCAAGGGGATAAGGACCTATTGATGCCTCAACAAATCCTCCTTCATTTTGTAACAAAATGAAGGGGGATTTGTAGGGGGATCTGGTAAAAACAATCGCAATAGTTATGCCATGAAGATTACTGAATTGAGAACCCAAGATTGTGGAGAATGGTACCACAGATCTTGGCTGACTGCCACAAAGAGATAGTGTTGGCATTCTCCATGAATTTTCAGGAGTTGGTGCCACCGGATCGTAGTGAGAATACTCTTGTTATTCTTTCAATGTTTATGATATCATTTGTTTGTGTTTGAAATTATTTTCATTACTTGAATTGTTTCATCAATGTTTATGATATCAACTGTCTATGTTTGAAATTATTTTCATTACTTGAATTGTTTTATCAATGTTTATGATATCAATTGTCGGTGTTTGAAATTATTTTCATTACTTGAATTGTTTTATCATTTATCCTTTCATTGGTTACAATCAGATGAGTAAATATTGGTTACAATCAAATGAGGAAATGTATGTAGAAATATTTAAATAATTTCTTATTTGAAGGTATGATACACATATGTTCTTAATAAATTGTTGAAGTTACGAATTCCTTATTTTCTCAGTAATTTATCATTCTATGTCTAACGTTTCAAATCCTCTCCCAATTGGGATTATATTGCTTGCTTTCAGTGAGATTTAATATGTTCTCATTCGATAGGTTAGTTAGTTTTAGTTGTTTGCATAATAAACTAGAATTGCATTTAGGATTTAGAATGGTTTAAACAAGAAAGTATCTCTTCCAGGAGAAATCCATTTAGTTAGCGGAAATTGGGTCCACATACCGGTGGAAATTGTCATACCAAATGAGAGTAGGTCAAATTGGGACCTACCATCGGGGAATCATCCCTCATGTTGGCATGGGAAATTTTCCCACGTCAGTAAAATGGCACTAGAAAGAGGGCATGATGAGAAGTTGGCCCTTTTGAGACTTTCGTTTTGATTGAATTTAACTTCTCATGGCTCCTCTCTGCATTTCTATATTAGAACATTCTTTCACTCTGTGCCAACCTACTGGAAGCATTTCTAAGAAGACAATTGATTCCTTGTCAAAATGAAAGTTTGATGGTGAGAGTGTAATATCTAATTTTGATCATTTTTGTCTATTTAATCATAAATGTAAATATTTTATAATATATAAGGAACATGAATTGTGCAAGTTATTCACTCTCACATTTCAAGGGGGGACCAAGAGTTGGTTCAAAATGTTTCCAGAAACATCTATTCACACATGGATGCAATTCATGTAATTATTTCTCATCGTTCATCAAAAGAATAATTGCATTGAATTATGTTTAGAGATGGAAAACCTTCATATATATGAAGGAGAGTCTTTCAAGGAATTATTTTCCATATTTATGTTAATTTCCCACATATTCCGCGAGGATGATCAACTTTATGGATAAGATGCATTAGAATGGTTTCTTTATCTTTTATCTATTTCTAATCCATATAATTAGGTAAACAATGATGAACTTGAAACTTATTTTTCTTATGATATGCATGTTGCTAAAGATATTGGCTCATCGGTTAATGTTGATTCAAGGTGTAATTATTTTGAGTCCACTAATGATGTTGAAATTTCCATACAACACATATTGGGATTTGTGATACACAGTTTAAAAAAAAAGAGGATGTCTATGAGGATTCAAATCTTATATTAAACAATGACATTGAAACTCTTGTTGAAGGAGATATGGTGGAAGAGGATTCAATGTTTATTTCTCAAAAAGGACTTGAAATTGAAGGTGTAAGTAATGGATATATTAATGGTGATATCGAATTTTCTTCTTCTCACATTGAACAAGTTCCCCTTATCTTTACACATAATTGATCATTAAATCAAAGTTTGTATGATAATGTTTCCCTTGAAGTAGTTAATGGAAAATTTTCTATTAGAATGGAAGCATTTAATTGTTTACACTATGAAATATTTTACTCTTTGTATCCAAATCCGTTTATTGACCATAGTTTACACATCAATATTCATGATTTTCAAGTTAAAACTACTTTATGGTCATATTTTAGTGTGATGCAAAGTGATAAAAAAATAACTTACAAGAATGAGGGAAATTTTGCAATTCCATTTAACTCATTTCAATATTATGAAGAGGAAAATGATCTTTCTATGAACATCCTCTATGAAACACATGCAAACTTATCTACTTTATCTGATGTTGTTGAAAATAATAACATGGTTTTTAATTTGGAAAGGGATGAAATTATTTTTTATGCTATATCAAATACTGATGACACCGGGCACTTCACTGTAAGGTAATGATTATGTCTAGATCTCATGTCATCAACTCCAAATTTGAATATAGAAAGAAAAATGAGGCACTTGATTGCAAGGTAATGATTATGTCAAACTCTCATTTTGTTTATTTTAAATTTAAAAAAGATGACATTTCTTTAAAGAAAACATTCTTTGCCAAGCAAAATTATGAACTTTCAATTTATGATCCTGATGGGATATGTAATATTTCTTTGAAATATTCGCAAGCATTAAATTTCTTCCAATTTTATTTCTATGATCCAATTAAAGTTTGGTTGGAAGAATAATTTTTGAAGAAGTTTCCATTGTATAGTAGATTTCATATTATGTTTTTTGTTAATAGAAAATTAGATTTAATTATTTCAATCTTTGAATATGAAGTATTACAATCCCAAGTACTAATGCTCGATCTTTATTTGTTTGTAGGATTAGAGTTACTTTGATGGTTGTACTGGCATTATTCTTTTACTTAATTTATTTTTAGCTAGTGTAGCATAGAATATAATCGGATTAGGGTAGATTTGATTAGTATAGTCTCCTTTCATATTTCTTGTTTTAGGTTTTAATTTGTTCTTGTTGTTTATTTTTTAGTAAATTGGTTTAATGATTACTTCCATTTTTATAGTATATTTAGGATAGTTTTCTTTCAATAAGTTAGATAGGTTAGACAAGGGTTTTCTTTATAAAACTATAACCTTTCCTAATATGAGTTTTCTTGTGTTTAAACAAGTGAGATAGATGATATACCCATCAATTGAAGACATTCTTCTTTGCATTATATGATCTGTAAACTCACATAAGTGTCACTCTTAACTTGTTTGCTTAGAACACTCTTGAAAATTTTGTAATACCAGTCTCAAGGAACTTATCAATCATGTCAAGCATCAACTTGTCAATTATTAGAAATCTGATTATAATCATCTCATTCAATTATGGTTTCTAAACTTTTATTTGTTTACGATAGGAGAATCATTCAATCTACATTGTTATCTAGGGTCACTTGTACTTTAACAAGATTATCTTAATTGTCTCCATAACAATAGTATTATCCTCTTGCCATTACTTATATGATCAAATGTTAAGGTTAATGATAGGGATGTTTGGAATAATTTTCATTAATGACACAAGGAAAATGATATATTGATGAGCAATATTGGTGGATCATAAAAGAGTTTTTGAAAATGCGTAGACATTTACCAATAATGTTATGGTTGTGCTACATAGATTTTTCTTTGTATTACAATATTTGATAAGAACCGCCTCATTTGAAAAGTCTCCATGGTTATTCATGAGATCGAAGGTAGGGGATTACACAGATCCTTGAGGATCCTTGAGGATACATGAGGAAGCTCCATGAGATCGTAGGGGAGTCTACCAAAAAAAATCTCAGTAGTTTTTCCATGAATATCGTTGAATTGAGAACCCGAGATCGCGGAGAATGGTACAAGATATCTTGGTTTACTACCACAAAGAGATAGTGTTGGCTTTCTCCATGAATTTTTAGGAGTTGGTGCCACTGTATCGTAGTGAGAAGACTCTTCTTTTGCTATTCTTTCAATGTTTATGATATCAATTGTCTGTATTTGAAATTATTTTCATTACTTAAATTAATTTATCATTTATCCTTTCATTGGTTACAATCAAATGAGCAAATATTGGTTACAATCATATGAGGAAATGTAGGTAGCAATCTTTAAATAATTTCTTATTTGAAGGTATGATACACATATGTTCTTAATAAATTGTTGAAGTTGTGAATTCCTTCTTTTCTCAGTAATTTGTCATTCTATATCTAACGTTTCAAATATCCACTCCCAATTGGGATTATATTGCTTCTTTCAGTTACATTTAATATGTTCTCGTGGGATACGTTAGTTAGTTTTTTTTGTTTTTTTTGCATAATAAACTAGAATTGCATTTAGGATTTAGAATGGTTTAAGCGAGAAAGTCCCTATTCTAGGAGAAACCCATTTAGTTTGCGGCAATTGGGTCCACATACTGGTGGATATTGTCATACCAAACGAGAAAAGGTATAATCGGGACCTACCATCGGGAAATCCTCCCTCATGTTAGCAAGGGACATTTTCCTGTGTCAACAAAATGGCACTAGAAAGAGGGCATGATGACAAGCTGACCCTTTGGATCCTTTCATTTTGATTGACTTTAAATGATCATGACTCCTCTCTGCATTTCTATATTACAACATGCTTTTAGTTCATTCCGGCCTACTAGAAGCATTTATAAGAAGACAGTCGATTCCTTGTCAAAATTAAAGTTTGATGGTGAGGGTGTAATATCTTCTTTTGATAATCTTTGTCTATTTAATCATAAATTTAAATCTTTTAGAATATCTAATGAAGATAAATTGTGCATGTTATTCACTCTCACATTCCAAGGGAGGATCAAGAGTTGGTTCAAAGTGTTTCTTGGAAAATCTATTCACACATGGAAGCAATTCATGTAATTATTTCTCGTCGCTCATCATAATTATAATTATGTTGAATTATGTTTAGAGATGGAAAACCTTCGTAGATATGAAGGTGAGTCTTTCAAGGAATTATTTTCCATATTTATGTTGATTTGCCATATATTCCATGAGGATGATCAACTTTCTGGAGAAGATGCATTAGAATGGTTACTTTATCTTTTATCTATTTTTAATCCACATAATTAGGTAAACAATGATGAACTTGAAACAATTTTTTCTTATGATATGCATGTTTCTAAATATATTGGCTCATCGGTTAATGTTGATTCAAGGTCTAATTATTGCGATTCCACTAATGATGTTGAAATTGTCATACAACAACACATGCTAGGATTTGTGATATATAGTTTCAGAAATAAGAGGATGTCTTTGAGGATTCAAATCTTATATCAAACAATGATATTGAAACTCTTGTTGAAGGAGATATGGTGGAAGAGTACTCAATGCTTATTTTTAAAAAGGACTTGAAATTGAAGGTGTAAGTGATGCCTATATTAATGGTGATATCACATTTTATTCTTCTCATATTGAACAAGGTCCCCTTATATTTAGTTAGAATGTTATGACCCAAGGGGGGCATATATATGGATAAATGTATATGATATGACCCCAAGGGGGGGGGATATATGGGCCTAAATGAACATGTAATGTGTAAATATATATGTAATAGGGTCGGCCTAGTCGTAAAGGGGCATCATGTGCAAGTGTGAATATCTATATATAAGAGATGATGTATTCATTATTGGGAGGTGAATTTTGAAGTATGAAAGGTATTTGGTTATTTGGAGGGGGTTCCCCTATTCTTTAAGGATTTGTTGTGTAACTTATCCATATTGGAGTTGTGCGCCACACTCACATTATGTACATGGTGTGTAATTCTGTACTTTTATGATAATTTAAGCATTTGGTTGATTCCATTTGGTATGAGAGCACCGATCCTAGGGTTTTTCTTCCTCAATATAGCCATTTTGGAATTTTCTCTATAATTTTTTATTGGAGCCACTTCAGAAGGAAAAAACTAGAGGATATTGAGAAAAATTATCATAGTAAATGTGGTACTAATTTTAGCTTCTGGGTCGTTTTACTTTTGGAGATACACTCTATGCAAGATAGGGTTTTTGACCAGTCCTGTAACTAGTATGAAACATGTGTTTTGGGTAAAACAACCATATCTTCTTCATAAATGATCCAAATTGATTGAGACCACTTGAATTAGACAATGGACATAATTTAGTATTTTGTGTACAATTTTCAGAATTTGATATCAATAATTGTGTGATGGGCACTATGTAAATGTTCTCTCTCCAAGAAAGGCCAAAAATAAGCAAGGTGTGGGGACGTAACCATAACTTCCACTTGGAAAATCTAATTTTGGTCAGACCTGTGGCATTGAAGAGAAGAAATTTCATAGTACTACAGGTTGCAATTTTAGACTCATAAGGGCTAAAATTTTATAGATAAATCAAAATTAAGGTCGGCTAGGAGGACATACTCCAAATCATGGTTTTCAAAGGTATGCTCACTTAAAACTATCATAACTTTTGATTGGAATGTCCGATTGAGATGATTCAAAAGCCACTGGAAAGAGGAAACCTATAATATTATATGGGAACAAGGATTATAATTGTTTGAGATCATTATCATTAATATATTGGGGTTGTAAGTTGAGGACTATAGTTATACCTCAATTAAGAACTAATGACAATACCTAACTTTACTAGAGATGAAGATAAAGATGAAATAAGTCCTAGGGAATAGTTGAAAATGGTAAGGAAAAATCACAAGACTCCTTCTTTGGTAGGTATTTATTTGAATGATGAAGTTGGTGATTGGTGGTATAGCCTTGACGAAGGTACTAGACGAAGCGCCACATGGGAAATATTTGAAAAATTATTCTCAAACAAATGGATCAATGACTCAAAAATGGAGGAAATGTATAGAATTCAATATGAGTTAAAAGAAACAAAGGAAGAGATAAAGAACAAAAATGATTAGTTTTCCAATATGCAATCCCTTTGTGAATCACTCATTAAAGAGGTTAAGAACTTAAAGCAAGAAAAGAATAGTAAATCAAAGTGGGTAAAGGATGAGTCAAGGGAAGATTTGAAAAATAAAGATGAAGAGATATGTAGATTGTGAAACCATAATAAAAAACTATTGGATGAGGTCAAGATATTGAAATGATAAAAAAAGAATTTTCAAAATCAAGAAGAAAGAATGATCTTGGATGAAGAATCTACCAAAAAACTTGAAGAGGACATTTTCAAGAAGGTTGAGGAATCCCTAAATACTAATGAGGTAAAATCAGAAATTCAATCTAGAATTGAAGAAGGACATCATAATTTGATAAATGGGATGACATTGTAGCTTCAAAAGGAGAAAGAAGATAAGATTCAAGAAGGTCACTAGAAGATACTTGAAGAAGTTGAACTCGATATAGAGGATGTGCATGCCAAATATGATGGTATTATCTCCAAGGCTAGAAAAATCAAAGATAAAGAAAGGAAGAGAGAGGATTCCATTGTCTCTGAAAATAATATAGAGGAAATGCACATGCAGAATGAAGAAAAATTGTTGAAAGTGGAACCATATCGACACCCTCATTACAAGGAAACCTTTCAAGGAAGACAAGAAGGTCAATATCAACATTATTAAGGAAGAAGATGGAGTACTTGTTAATATTCATGGAACAAGGCATCACCAAACTACTCTTCAACAAACTATTATCAGAGACCAACAACCACTACAAATTGGAGAAGCTTAAAAAAAAACACATGGAATCAATGGAAAGAAAATTATGCAACAACTAGACACTAAGGATTAAGACCGAAAATAATTTATTTTGGATGGATATATCATCAACAATGGAATGAAGAAAGTAGGAACATAAATGTCATCACATGTGAAGCCTTTAATTGTAAAGCTTTGAGGACAAATCTTTTTAAAGGAGGGTATTATGGTATGACCCAAGGGGGGCATATATATGGATAAGTGTATATGGTATGACCCCAAGGGGGGGCATATATGGGCCTAAATGAGAATCTAATGTGTAAATATATATGTAATAGGGTCAACCTAGTAGTAAAGGGGCCTCATGTGCAAGTGTGAATAACTATATATAAGAGATCATGTATTCATTATTGGAAAGTGAATTGTGAAGTATGAATGGTATTTGGTTATTTGGAAGGGGTCCCCCTATTATTTAAGGAGTTATTGTGTAACTTATATATCTTGGAGTTGTGCTCCATGCTCACATTTTGAACATGGTGTGTACTTATATTATGTTATGATAATTTAAGAATTTGGTTCATTACATAGAACTTATCATTAAATCAGAGTTTCCATGATAATGTTTCCATTGAAGTAGTTAATGGAAGTTTTTCTATTAGAAGGGAAACGTTTAACTGTTTACACTCTAAAATACTTTACTCTTTGTATCCAAATATGTTTGTTGACTATAGTTTACACATCGACATTCATGATTTTCAAGTTAAAACTACTTTATGGTCAGATTTTAGTTTGATGCAAAGTGATGAAAAAGTAACTTACAAGAATGAGGGAAATATTTCCATTCCATTTAACTCATTTCAATATTATGAAGAGAAAAATGATCTTTCTATGAACATCGTCTATGAAACACATGGACACTTATCTACTTCATCTGTTGTTCTTGAAAATAATAACTTGGTTTGTAATTTGGAAATGGATGAAATTATTTTTTATGCTATATTAAATACTAATGACACTGGTCACTTTATTGTAAGGTGATGGTTATGTCTTGTAATACCCCAAGGCAGAGCCCCTCTGAAATGTAATGATGTTTGTAGGCTAGTGAGACAAGTAATTAAAAGTTGGTAGGCTTATGTGTTTATTAGGCCGAAGAGACTATACGCTAATGTTAGTAGGCCTGATTTTTGTATATGTAATTATGAAGATTATTAATAAAATACATCGTTGTGTGTAGACCAACCACAAAGAAAGAGTTATGGGGTACTAAGCTCCACTGGGTAGGGAAAGGAATGGGGTTGAGAGGCTAGGAAAGAGGGGCTAAGATTGAGGGATTAACCCAAGGGAATATTATAATGTATTCCTGAAAAGTACTAAAGTTGGGGTAAATTAAACCCAGTTATCCTAAGTTCCTTTGAGGAGAGGAACAAACTCCAAGTGGAGAGGAGTGTGCTTCTAGAGAGCCTAGTGTCACCCAGGATGCATGCAGATTTATGTGGGAAGTTCCACCTTTGTAGGGGGTTCACAAACCATTATGGTCACCTTCCTCAGGATTTTTCTCTCACCATTGCAACTCTCTCACGATTCTGCAGGTTGAACATTCTCACCATTTTCCTTGCTCTCTCTCGACATTCTGACCAGTCTGTCCATTTAGTTTCCCACAAGTTCCTCCTCAACATGTTGTCCCTCCCTTATGCATTTCATGCATTCACTGAACAAGTATGCAGCTAGAGTCATTTCCACCTTTGTGAACCTTTGTAAATTGTTGAGTCGTCCCCTGGCCTTACTCGATTTTTGGTGGTTGTGGATTGAAAAGGTGGGTTGTCAGGCTCGTGGTTGAAGAAGCAGGTTGTCAAGCCTATGAGAAACTCTCTCCAGGTGAGAGAGTTTGTTGGGAAGTGATTTTTCCTAGAGGGAGCCCAGTACTAGCTATGGAGCTCTGAGAATTCCTGATCTAGCCTGTTGTTGAGGCCCTGGAAGGGAAGTGGAGCAGTCGATGAAATGTGGAACAATGAAGGTGCATATTCCTAGGGTGGGACAAGCATGTGGGGAATGAGATTCCATGAGAAATGGGCATAAGTAGGCTCCTTGGAGAGAACCCTTCCAGTTTCACAGTGTATTTTCCCGTAGCCTCAGCCTAGGTCTAGGATTCCTTTTCCCTGGGTGGAGTTTAGTCCCAGCTCTGGGGTGACCCACTGTTGAGCATGATGAGCAATGTGGTCTAAGGATGGGAGGTTCATGGAAGGTCTACACACAATTGGTGGTCATCTATTGAAAGATAAGTACCAAATATATGTTCTCTGTTGATTGTATGTAGTGTAATTGTACATGTTTTATAACTTGATGAGTAATGCCTAGATAAATCATATATGTTGTATGTGTAGGCTTATTGTTAATTCCGCATTAATTTGTGTATGGTTAGAATATGTCGTCTGTATTCATATAGTGTCATAATGTTTTACTGTTATTTCCGCATTAATCTATGTATTGTTAGAATGTCATGTGTATGCATATATTGTCGGTATGTTTTAATGAATATTTCCACATGAATAAGTGGCATGAACAGAACGTTGTAACTATTAATTGTGTTAGATATGCATGCATATAAATTTGCAAAATGGTATCAGAGCTAGTTGGGAAAATATAAGGTTGTTTGGTAGTGTTGCATGGCAGAGGTGGATGGCCAAGGACGTTACAAAATGGTATCAGAGTTAAGAAACATGTCCAAGAAGTGGCGTTTCTCGACCTGTTGGTGGCTGGGGACGTTACATGTCTAGATCTCATGTCATCAACTCCAAATTTGAATATAGAAAGCAAAATGAGGCACTTCACTGCAAGGTAATGAATATGTCAAACTCTCATTTTGTTTCTTTTCAATTAAAAAATGATAACATTTCTTTAAAGAAAAAATTTTCCACCAAGCACAATTATGAACTTTCAATTTATGATCCTGAAGAGACATGAACTCTTTCTATGAAATATTTGCAAGCATTAAATTTCTTCCAATTTTATTTCTATGATCCAATTGAAGTTTGGGTGGAAGAATCATTTTTGAAGAAGTTTCCATTGTATAGTAGATTTCATATTATGTTTTTTGTTAATAGAAAATTAGATTCAATTCTTTTTATTTTTGAATATGAAGTTTTAAAATTCTGAGTATTAATGCTGGACCTTTATTTGTTTGTAGGATTAGAGTTACTTCGATAGTTGTAGTGGAATTATTCTTTTACATAATTTATTTTTAGCTAGTGTAGCATAGAATAGAATTGGATTAGGGTAGATTAGATTAGTATAGTCTCCTTTCCTATTTCTTGTTTTAGGTTTTAATTTGTTCTTGTTGTTTACTTTTCAGTAAATTAGTCTAATGATTACTTCCTTTTTTCTAGTATATTTAGGATAGTTTTTTTTCAATAAGTTAGATAGTTAAGATATGGGTTTTCTTGATCAAACTATAAACTTTCCTAGTATGAGTTTTCTTGTGTTTAAACAAGTGAGACAGACCATATACCCAACAATTGAAGGCATTATTCTTTGTATTATATGATCTATAAACTCACATAAGTGTCACTCTTAACTTGTTTGCTTAGAACACTCTCAAAAATTTTGTAATATCAGTCTCAAGGTACTTATCAATCATGACAAGCATCAAATTGTAATTTTTTAGAAATATGATTATAATAATTTCATTCAATTATGGTTTCTAAACTTATATTTGTTTACGAAAGGAGAATCATTAAATCTACATTGTTATCTGGGGTCACTTGTACTTTAACAAGATTATCTTAAGTGTCTCCATAACAGTAGTATTATCCTGTTACCATTACTTATATGATTAAATGTTAAGGTTAATGATAAGGATTTTTGGAATTATTATCATTAATGATGCAAGGAAATTGATACATTAATGAGCAACATTGGTGGAGTTTTAATGTTTTCAAAGTAATATTTGCAAATACCTTATTCACAACAGAGAAGTTGAAGAACGATAACAACCTAAGGAGTTTTTAGATCATATATATCTGATATTTTAAGCATGGAAAAGGGATTAGTGTTAACTGGTATTAGGAGAAGATGGGTTGATTGGCAAATGAAAGTGTGTATGGGTTAACTATAATGCATAATTCTATTTGTTTGATTCTATGATTTTTTATTCTAATGATGTTGCTTATTTTCCTTTCCAAGTTATGGTCCTTACTTTGGGGAATATTTTGGGATTTTCTTTTCCGTTTGAATTAAAACCTAACTTATGAATATATCACCCTTAGTTTTCTCCTAAGATTTCATATTATATTCTTCTTTTAATTACCTCTTACTCCTGACTTGATTAACTAACATAATTTTATTTTGGCTTTCTCTATTACTTAGTTTTATTTACTTTATTCATTTTGCTAAGATTTATTTAGTTTTTATTTAGTTTTCATTGATTGGTACATAATTTTCTTTGTTCACTCTTTCAACCATGACATTCTTTATGACCATGTGTTAATTGATCAACTCGGTTCACCTCGATGTAATGTTAAGTTTTCATGACATGACAAAGCATTACCTTTGAGAATCTTGTCAGGATGATATTGACTAATAAACCTGGAAGTTTGAGCTAAACACGATTTTTTCATGCTAAACACGATTTCAATTCCTTATCTGGTTATTTACTAGCATTATATGTTGGAAATCCATACTCACACATATTTAATGCATCTAATGTTATCTATCATCTAGTAGAGAATGACCTTGGTATTATAAGGGAAGATAAAATATTTTGGAAGAGGTTATTCACAAAAGTTCTAATTTACTGATTATCGAGGAAGAGGTTACAACTTATTGTTTACTGGTTAAAAGTTCATATTTCATACTGATTCCTTGAGTCATACTTGATAGTTCATCACCAAATAATTACACAGATTTAGAAGTGGGAAAATAAGAATCCTTTGACAACATGATTATTAGGAGTTGTAACAATGTTATGGAATCTATTCAAGATTATTCCTTCAAGGTTAGATTCTTATCAGATGCAAAGTGATGGTGATCTACATATCAAGTAGGAAAACCATTAATTGATAGGTGACCCAAAAAAGTGTTTTGATGATAACCACACACGCATTAATGTTTTCCTCTCTACAAAATGGGATTGTCACAATTTCACATTTCTGGTTTTTCATAATCCATCTCTTGTTTTTAATCAATTGGTACAAAGACTTAAAATCACTCTCACAAAAAATGAGGACAAAATTGTTCATTGGTTGGAGGACTCTTATTAAAAAGGCTTTCCAGAAGATGATAATATAATTTTGTTTTTTATTTTTGAATAGAAGTTTAAAATGTGAACATAAGTATAAATCTTCCTATCTTTTTCTTGCGAATTTTCTAATCCAATTTATCAATGTGTTTCTTCTTTGTGACTATAGGTTTGGAGTTACATGAATAGATGCATTGGCATTATAATTTCACCTAGTTCATTTGCAATCAATGTAGTGTAGGATAGTCCTCGAGGTGTAGGACAGTCAGTGACAGAGTGTGTTGTTAAGGTACTCTGTGATGTTAAAGTCATCGGTTCGAAACTTGCAGGGACAAAAAATCCATCCATGTTAAGGGTTGGTGTGGATCAGGTCGGGTGTTTTCCCCAGGTGATTTTGACGGCTTAGATGCCCCCAAGTCGTGGTTTCTCAGCCATAGGCTAATCCCACAGGTCACAGACAAACTAGCAAAAAAAAAAATGTAATGTAGGATAGGAGTAGGGTAGATTAGGCTAGTTTGTTGCCATGCATAGATGTTTTCTTTAAGATTTACTTTTTTTCTAGTTTATCTTCATTTAATTTGTTAGTATATTCTAATATTTGTTTATGGTTTCTAGTTAGATTTATTTTTTCCTTTTATCATTTTAATAAAATATGTTGGATGAACAGAGAAAATGAATTTCTTGAATGAGATAGTAAGAAAATAAAGGTTTGAATGCTAATATTTTCCCTTAGAAATGTTTTTTAACAAAATCATTTTTCTTTAACAAAAGGGAAGAATTTAATTGTTAAACTCTCAAAGTTGTTCCTCTGTGTATTTAAATTAGTTTTCTTATCACTGTTCATACAATGACATTCATGATTCTCATGTAGTGACAAGATTATCATTTTACAAATTAAAAGAAAAATAATTTTTAAAATGACATTCATGATTCATTTTTTTTTTTAAATGACATTCATGATTTTATTTTTTTTAAATGACATTCATGATTATTTTTTTTTACAAATTAAAAGAAAAATCATTTTTAAAATGACATTCATGATTATTTTTTTTTTAAATGACATTCATGATTATTTTTTTTTTAAATGACATTCATGATTTATTTATTTTTAAATGACATTCATGATTCGTATGTAGTGACAAGATTATCATTTTACAAACTAATGGAAAAATAATTTTATTTTTAAAATGATACACACAACATTTCCTTTTTTACCATAAGCAATAAAGCAATTCCATTTTAATGTCTATTACCTAATTGAAGCTTGGTTGGAAAAATCTTTTTTAAGAGGTTTCTATTATATATTGGATATATTATATTTTAATTTTTGTAAATAAAAAATTATATTTATTGTTAATGTTTATGCCATTATTATAGTTTTTTGCATTTCATTAGATAAGAGCATAAGAGCAAGATCACTGAGAAATACACATTCACAAGAGACACAACATTTATCTTGGGAAACCCTCTAGGGGAAGAAAACCCAACAAAAACTTCCTTATCATAAATAGCTTATACAATGTTCAAGAGATAACTCAAACCAATACAGAAAG
>ML829480.1:0-10165 GCA_009831015.1 Picea engelmannii | reverse complement strand
AGATTAATACATGGTCCTTAATCATCTTCATAGGTGGTTCTTCATCTTCGGCAATATGAGCATGTTGCCTTTTGTGCTTTCTCTTGTACTCTTCTCTTATGAATGGACAATTGTTCACCTTGTGTCCCATCTTATCACAATGATAGCATTGTATAGATGATAGATCTCGTCCCTTGCGTTGTCCTTTCTTCTGAAAATTTCTTTAATGAGATTCTTGATTGTTGAACTTGTTTGATGGTTGTGGTTCTCTATGAGATTCCCTTTTGAATTAGGGTTTCTTCCTTCCTCCTTTTGTATGAGTAGCTAGGTCTTGATCATCGTCCCTTGCTAGTAGTGCTTCACGGTTGGCTACCCTTGTCTCTTCTTGGGTGCATTCTTCCCATAGGCTTTCAAATTGTAGTTTTTCCTTTCTGCCACATACTGACTGGATGAAGGCATCCCAATGTCTTGTGAGACCATTTAGGGCAGTTATTACAAATTCATCTTCATCGATGGTGTCTCCAATAGCTTTCAACTATTCTTTTATTTCGGAGATCTGGGAGAAATATTCTTGAATCATTTCTCCTTTTTGCATCTTGGTGTTCTTCCGCTGAGTTTTGAGATTCATCTTTCGGTTGATGTTCCTTCCCTCATATAGTTTTCTTAGAGCATCAAACATCTCCTTCGGGGTTTATTTTGATGATACATATGGGATCAGGTGGTCTTTGATTGAATCTACAATGATTCTCTGAGCCCTGTTTGAGTCCTTTTGATGCTTCGCTTTCTCTAAAACATCTTTAGGTTCCTTCACTTCTTCTTTGATAAATCTTGATAGGTCATTCTCTACAAGGATTAGACTGATCCTATACTTCCAGGAACGAAAGTTGTCTATGCCTTCTAATTTCTCAACAAGCATTGTGCTTGCAGACATCTTGTATTTTCGGCAACAAAAATAACCAAAAATTGAAAGTGCTTGAAATCAAGTTTTGACCTTACCAGGAGGTGCGCTTGGCTGAGGCGAGTAGCCTAGTGTCCTCAGATCTGAGAAAATCCAAATTTTACCCCATCAAATCTAATCTACGGATTTCTGGAATGGTGCTTCCGATACTTCTGGTACTAGTTTTCTAGTACTTCTGGTACTTTTATGAAACTAGGGTTTCACTTTCCGGGAGATCCAACCACTGAAAAGGTGCGCTCTAGGTGCCAAATTGATCCTTGAGAGAGGGCACAGCTTTCTAGGATGTTAGGGAGCTGAAAATACTCACTTTTGCAAAACCCTAATTTTTGGGTACAGTAACAGTGACGTTTTTCCTCTTGCAAATTGTGCTTCCTTCAAGTTGGCTCTGAAACCATGTTAATGTTTATGCCATTATTATAGTTCTTTGAATTTCATTAGATAAGAGCATAAGAACAAGATCACTGAGAAATACACATTCACAAGAGACACAACATTTATCCTGGGAAACCCTCTAGGGGAAGAAAACCCAGTAAAAACTTCCTTATCATAAATAGCTTATACAATGTTCAAGAGATAACTCAAACCAATACAGAAAGTCCTCCCTAAGGGATGTGCCACCCTTCTTCTCCTCTCTCCAACTTGTAATTGCAGCTTGCCTCATAAGAAAATGAGCAAGTGAGTTGTGTGTTAGAAGTGAGGCGCTAGCCTCTTATTTATATCAACCTGGCACATGTGAAAGGTCACAATCTGGCAGGGCCGACCTCTCACTCTGGGTGGGTAAACCCACCTTTAATTAATTATGGGTCTTCCATTATAACTGTTGGCTCCGACTTCTTATTCTGCCCTTTGTAATTGTCTGATGACCAATCGCAAAAGGGGATTTGGTCCTTATACAATTACCGACATGATTAATCCACAATGGGGATTAATCCAATAACAATAATAATAATGACATGATTAATCCGCAATGGGGATTTAATCTAATAATAAAATAATAATAAGAATGCTCTTCACAGTTACATTATTTCAACATTTATTTCTTTCAATTTTTAAACATGGGGCATTTTATTCAAAATACTAATGTTTAACTATTTTATGTTTGTAAGATTTGAATTATTTCGATGGCTACATTGGTGGTATGATTATACTTAGTATCTTTTAAGCTAATGTAGTGTAGGAGTAATTTAGTTAGCTTGGTGTTTTTTTTTATTAATTCTTGTTTTAGGTTCGGTCTCATTTCAATTATTTTCTTTGGTTTAAGTTTTGAGTGTTTGTAAAGATTATAAATGGTGAGATCCTATATAGATAAAGAGTCATATCAGTTTGTTTGGCATAGCTTGGAAGAATAACTCTACTATAAGTTTAAGAATATTTCACTCATATATGCTTGTGACATAAGAATGATTGATTATTATAATTTTGAGTTATGTTTTAAAAGGAGAAGGAATTGATCTTGTTCAACATATTTCACCTTGCTCAGAGGAGAAGATAAATATTATGGAAGATGTTATTCATGAAAGTTGTATTTTACTAATCAATCAGGGAGAAATTACAATAGACTATTCAATGGTTAAGAGTGCATATTTTTCTATTAGACATATTGATTGCAAACAATTCCCTTGGGACATTCTTGAGATTTCATCACCCAAGCATTATACAAATCTAGAAGTGAGAGAGGGAGAGTCCCTTATGAATATAATAAATAGGAATTATGACAATATAAGGGAATCATTTAATTTTCTTATTTCTATCTCATTTTACACCTTGTAGCACCTGCAATTTCATTTGATATATCCAAGATAATGATTTCTAGGCTGGAATCTTATCAAACCCAAAGTGTTCATGATTTAAACCCAAAGTGTTCATGATTTAAACCCAAAGTGTTCATGATTTACCTGTCAAGCATAATCTCATTTTCCTACTTTCCCTGTGGAACCAATTATTTCTTTTAATGGAAAAATCAGTTCAAGAGACATGATTCATTCAACTTTTGATGCTTATACTCTCAATTTGTATTTCTCACCGTTAGGTTTCTTTCAACAGTTTAATTTTACATATCATAAGTTTCAAGATAGAAGTGCAGATTGGATGAAGGACTCTTATTTTGAAAAACAATTCAGGAAATGATTTAGAGCTACTTGATTGGTTGGACTGGCATTATTCATTCACTTAGTTTATATTTCATCCAGTGTAGTATAGGATAGAATTAGGGTAGATTAGATTAGCATAGTTTTTTTCTCTTAATGATTACTTTAAGTTAAGTTTATTACTTCAAGAAAGGGGTCTTCTCTATCAAACTGTAACCTTTCCTAATATGAATTTCTTCTTATATTTGAGCAGGTTGAAAGACATATTATACACCCATCAATTGAACACATTATTCTTGATCTATATGTTATACTACAAACTTAGGGAAGTGGCACTCTTAACTTGGAAGCATAGGACACTCTTGAAAATTTTGTGATATCATTTTCAAGAATCTTATCTCAATCGTGTCTAGAATCAACTCATCATTTAATAGAAATATTTCCCTAATTGTCTCATTCAATTATGGTTTCCAATATTGTCTTTAATTCATTTATAAGAAGAGAAACATTCAATCTACATTTTTATTTGGGGTCACTTATACTTTATCAAGACTATTCTAACTATCTCCATAGAAATAGTACTATTATATTGTCATTACTTAGAATGTGAGTTTAATAATAAGGATGTTTGAAACTATTATCATTAATGACAAGGGGAAATTGATATTTTGGTGAGTGATAATGGCAGAGTTTTGGGATTATAGTTATTTTGCTTAAAGTAAAGTTTGCACAAACTTTATTCATAGCAGTAAAGTTTAAGAGGGGTAACAACCTTGGGAATTTTTTAACCATGTATTTATTGAATGTCTAATCTTTTGAGCATGGAAAAGGAATTGGTGTTGACAAATATATTGCATATATTATGACTTATCATATGCATCTTTGTTGTCAAGTCCATCTTACAATTTGATTATCTCCTTACCCATAAATTGACTAATTGACATAATTTTATTTTGGTTTTCCTTTTTCTTTAGTTGATCTTTTACATTGATCTGTACATAAATTTACTTCTTTATTTGTATAATTTTTTCACCATATAAATAATATTGTTCTCTTATCCCATTAGGTGTGAATGTTAAAATAATTGAAATGATTTGAATCAATAATAAAAGAGGCAGTGAATACCTTGGTGAAAGATAGAAAATGCAATTTATGAAGTTGAAGGTCTCGTGTTTTTAAAATCTTATTTTACTAATACCTTATGCATGGAATTAAGTTTAAGGGGTGTGAATTCTTGTGAATTGTAACTCACGAATTTATTGAATTTTTTTTATATATATCTTTGAAGCATTTCAAGAATTCAAATTGTTGTTACCAGAGAAAGTTTAAGGTTATTGGAATAAGGAGTTGTATTTGTTATCAGTTTGTTTGATCATTGTTTCTCATAATCTTGTTGGTTTTTATTTCCAGATTATGGACTTTGTCCTGGGAGTCATTCTTGTTCGACTTTAGTTTGTATGGAAAGTTTATCTAGTGAAGCTTTTTCCCTTAGTTAAATTCCCAGAGTTGTATTGTGTATGATTTTATACATATAATACATACTATGTTGCTTTCCATGATTGGTCATATGTTGTTGGGATGAATGACATTTTTGAATTTCTTTTCTTCTTTTTTTTCTTTTTTCTTTTTTTTACGTTAGCACTTTCCCACCTATGAATATTACCTTCATCTCTTATTTTGAATACTAGTGCTCCCTAATTTGATTTGACACCTTTTTTTATTAACCCTTGAATTTAAGTGAGGTCCAACTTTGGTCACATACTAAATACATTTTTACAAGTCATGGAAAACATGGGATGCTCTATTAGAAGTACCTTTATGAAGTTATAAGTTGTTGGACATTGATTGATAGTTGTGGTGGGACACATGTTGATGCAAGCAAAAATACGAGTAGATATTGATGCTACTAGCATTTAGTTGCAAGATCAAACCTTCTCTTCCGTGTCTACGGGAAAAACAAATTGTCTTATGAATTTGAAATGAAAATTTCCTTTCCATGGAACCACCAAGTCTTTTCACTGTGTAATATCACTGTAAATTGGCATAATTGTTTTGTGTAGTCTAGGTCTTCATACAAGCTAATACATTTCAATTTTTCTTATAGAGACAACAAAACATTAATTCATCCAACCTCAGAAACTCTATATCCAAAGGCAATTTCCATACACATAACATAGAGTTCGATTTCCAAAGGGGTCGAATCTCTTGTATTTCCTTCACCAAATCAATTCTAGTAACAATCAGCTCTTAGTCTTCAATTTTCATGAGTGGAAAGTAAATGCACCTACTTCTCAATCTGAGGACAAAGTTTCCTCACTTCTCGAATAAATATAGCACATTATTCCTTCACAATAGGGTGATTTTCCATCCAAACACAAAGGCAATTTCTCTTCAACTTGAGGGCATTGCGAATTTACAAATCGATGCCAGAATTGAATCTACACGAAATTGATAAGATAAATGCTATTATTAAAACCGCTTACCTTCATCGCATTCTCCTAAGGGCGGTTAACTTCTTGGGTATTTCAATTTTGCACATAATGACGATTTCCCATTGTCTTTGCTCCAGATATCATGAATTGACCATAACCTGGTCAATAATTCAATGCCCAAGAGTCCTCTTTCACTATGCAATCGTTCAATTTCTTTGTTGTTCAACGTTTCCTCTGCCCATCAATGTCGATTTCCCTTCATTTACTTTGGTCACTCCTTGACTACACACATTTATGGATTTAATCTTGCCAATACATAACCATAACCTCAATTATATATAGAATTCATGATCTTGCTTAACGCATAGCATATTCAAGCCATAAAACAAATCCATCATTAAATCTAACCCAACACGATTTGATCCAACATTAAACACGGAGGTATTTTAATTAATAACCAAAACGATGAACCCATTCTCAATGGACATTTTAGGATTATTCACTCACACACAAAACCCTGATCTCTCAGTTGCAGAGTATTTCATCACCTCTCCTTTAAGTCTTCAATGAAGAATTTTGTGCCCATTTCTCGTATGTATAGGCACTGTCATCTAACGAGTTGAGTCTTGTTTCTCCAAGGTTGATCACACACATAAAGCCCTCTATCAAATTCTCAACTTGAATTTGAGTTTACTCTATCTATACAGAATTCCCATTTTCCTATCTTGCATACAAGCATCATATGTACAGAAATTTTCCCCAATTTGTCTCAAATCCTTAACTCAAGATTTATTCCTCTCACATTAACAAATTTCTCTTATCTATCATAATTATGAATTCACATATTCAGATTGGAGTTACACAGTCAACATAGAGACAATTCCATAATGAAAAATTCAGTTCATTAACAAATCTGTACACACAATTCTACTCAAATCTATCACTCCTCACTCCTCTCTTATGGCTTGTTTTGAAATTCCATGGCCAACTCTCTATTGAACTCTCCTCCTGTCTCTCTACTCTCGAGACTTCTTTTTTCTTCCATTGCCAAAAAAAAATGAGCTTCCCCAGTTCTTACCACTAACTCCTAACATTCAACAACTAAATATATTCATAGAAAGTTACATTCATGTCTTCTATGACTCATCTAACTACTAACTGAAAACAAGTATCTACCTAATCGAGTCATCCCATGTCTTAAGGGATTGGTTACATGACTCATTACTCATGGACATTTAACCACTAATCTAGATACATCTCCTATCAACTCTTTACTAGGAAATTAAAACATTTTGTACACTGAAATTACAATGGCCCCTCCTTGGCCTAATGTCAAGACCATTAGGTCTATCTAGACATTGATACATGCCCTTGGAAGCCAATGCTCTTGCATCAATATCCCAAAGTAGAAATAATACATGATCACCTGATCATGTGTCATCAGTCTTCATCTTCCCTAGATTCTCGGGCTCTAGCCTACTGTTGTCCATAAGTTGCATCAACTTCATCACTCTTCGATTGTAATCTTCCAGGCTTCCATTCTTTGTATTGTAGTTCTCCATTGTCTTCACCTTCACTATTTTTCACTTCCCAATCATCTTTACAGTGGACTGCTTCCCTCATCTTGTTGTAGATCTTCTTGGGCATTTGCAATAATTTCCAAATATCTTCTATGGTCTTCTCCAATTCAGTCTATTGTTCATCTTCTTCAGCCTCTCTTGATTCAAACTCTATTTTTACTTTCAGATTTTCTTCAAACACTTCCCCAAATATGTCTCTAGATATTTCTCTAAACATTGCTCTTTATATTGCTGCCACCCTTACTTCCTTTATGCTTTTGTAAGCATCTCCCTCTGCAATATCCTCCTCATGCTTTATGCCTGCAAATTCACCTTCAAAAAGTAATTTGTTTTCCCATTTTTTGATTGTAGCAACATAATCAATCAATCCTCTTTGTATACTAGTAAACACATCATAGAACTATAAACCAGTATCTTCTCTTGTCTCTTTTATAACATGAGACACTTCCATATCATTAATTACAACTTTTCCCTCTTGTTTAAAGCTTTCAACAAGAAACTTGACCATTCATTTACTATTTGATTTCCTTCAAGTACTTCATCAGTATGTTGCATTTCAATGTCAGCATAACTCTTCTTTGTCTCTATCTTCACAATCTTCAGTAATTTTTGTTCGATTCTTTGACTATTTCTGACAGTCAACTTAGTCTTCTCAAACACTATATCTTCATATTTGACATCTTCCTTATTATTATTCCTTACCTGGAAACTTTCAAACTTCTTCAGTTCTAAAACTAATTCTCCTTCACCTTGAAACATGTCTATCTCATCTTCATCCAAATTCAATTGTACCTTCGGAATATTCATTTTTTTCCTTGCTAGTCTATCTTCCAAAAGACTTAGCTCATTCCACAAATCAACTATCTCACATGGCATTTCTTCTGAAAACTCTGTACAATCTTCATAATCCTCTTCTTTGCAACTAAACCAATCCTCTTGTGACACTACGTCCTCATCCTGGATCAGAATAGTATTATGATTTTCTACCACTGTGACAACTCTAAAGGTCTGTCTCACAATCTTCTCTTGGCCATTCAAACAAGCCAATTGTTCCCTGTCCTCAACAACAACAAGTTCTTTTATACGAGACATGACTGTCTCACCTTCCTCGGAGATGATTTCCTTATTAAGTAAGAGGTCTATAAACTTATTTTGTTGCAACAACTTTTCTTGTTCTTCATCAAAAAGACTCTCTTCATCATACTTTATTTGACAATCTTCCACTTCATTTAAGACAACTCCAAGAGATGGATTTCCTTCTACAACACCTGCAAATACACTTAAATTGTCAACTTCAAAACTACTAGACCCAATGGTCTCATTTGGTAGTTCACTCATCAAATCTTTCTCTGGTTGTTCCAAGTCTTTTGCAAGACTCAGAAAATCCTCAATGGTCTTCTTTTCAGCCTCCTCAAGCACAACACTTGAATGTTTAATATCCTCCTTTGCCTCTTTCTGCTCTTGGCCATCATCATAAGCCAAGTCATGTGCATGTGCATTAATTTCACTCAGTTGTGCATGTGCATGAACATGACACTCAGTTGTCTCATCTTCTTTCAAAACAAAATTATGATTCTGTCCTTCTCCTTCATTCTTTATGACAATATCAAAAAATTGTCATTCTTCATTCATTGTACCTGCAGACATACACAAAATATTAGTTCCAAAACATTGAGACCTCTTGGCCTCACTTGAAGCTTCAATCTTCAAGTCTTCCCCCAGACACTCATTTGTCTTGAGTATCTCATCCTTCCGCTGAACATTCATCAGTTTCTCTTTTCTCTTTTGTAGCTTATGCCACCTTAACTATCTTCTCATAAGGAAACCACATCTTTGGTCTTCCTCATTCTTCTGTAACAACTTCATCATAACTTCCAGATGGACTTCTATCTCAACCTTCTCCCTCTCATACTCTTCATCACTCATTTGTCTTCTCCATATCCCATTTTCCTTGGAACTTTATGTCTTCACCTTGTGGTTGCCTTCTTAACCTCTTCTATGACTCTTAATATTCATATTACCGAGTTTCTTCCACTCTTCTATGAGCTGCACTAACCTCTGCAATAACAGTTCTCCCTACTACAACTTACCTCACCAAACCTCCTATGTGCTTGGTCTTTTGGCAAGTATTTGGTCCTCCTTATAGAACCCTCCTGAGCACTTCTCTATGCTCCTTCTAGGATTACTCCCACAACTCATATGTACTAAGCAAACAACTGTCCTCTTCTATTTCAATCCTCAGTTGAAATACTAGATCCCTGGCCACACTTCATTCCTTCTTAGAAACCCTCACTAGTTTCCTTCATCATTGTATTCAAAGACTATGATCTTCTTGTTGAGATGTCTCTCTTCTATCTGTTGCTACCTCTTTCATGCAGTTTCTCCTCCCAAAGTAGATATCTCTGACAGAGACCTCACTGCTAAGGCTACAAGCCTCTTCTTCTCTTGCATGCAAAGAAACTTAACTCATAAATCTCCTCTACAGGCTGCCTGTCTGTCTTCTTGCCATCTCAAGAACATTCTCGCTCTGATACCAAAATGATGCAAGCAAAAATACGAGTAGTTATTAATGCTACTAGAACTTAGTTGCAAGCTCAAACCTTCTCTTATGTGTCTACGGGGAAAACAAAATGTCCTATGGCTTTGAACTGAAAATTTCCTTTCCGTGGAACCACCAAGTCCTTTCACTGTGTAATATCACTGCAAATTGGCATAATTTTTTTTTGTAGTCCAAGGCTTCATACAAGCTAATACATTTCATCTTTTTTTATAGATACAACAAAACATTAATTCATCCAACCTCAGAAACTCTATATCCAAAGGCAATTTCCATACACATAACATAGAGTTCGATTTCCAAAGGGGTCGAATCTCTTGTATTTCCTTCACCAAATCAATGCTAGGAACAATCAACTCTTAGTCTTCAATTTTCATGAGTGGAAAGTAAATGCACCTACTTCTCAATATGAGGAAAAAGTTTCCTCAATTCTCGAATAAATAGAGCACATTATTCCTTCACAATAGGGTGATTTTCCATCCAAACACAAAGGCAATTTCTCTTCAACTTGAGGGCATTGTGCATTTACAAATCGATGCTAGAATTGAATCTACACGAAATTGATAAGATAA